>CM070022.1:26910451-27102716 GCA_036247105.1 Cirrhinus mrigala
TCTGACAGGAGCTGAAGAAAAGCCAGAAAGAGAAACAGGCAGCTTCAGAAGTCAGTCAGGCATAGCCACAGGGTCCCCTTGTTCAATTCGTCGCAATATATCGCCAAAGTGCAGCATCTCAGACGCTCGTCCATATTTTATTCAGAGTGCAGCTTTTGTGAGGGGATTGTGTCTAATACTCGCTGATCCAGGGGAACCTGAGACGTTTCTGAGAGATTAGAAATGCAAATTAGAAATGAGCAGCCTGGTTGATGTCTTGCAGCCGCAGTGCCAAGTTGTTGATAATGGTAAAATATTGAAATGGGGCAGTGCTGCTTGTTAGATCCCTCAGTTCAGGTCTGCTGGGAGTGACGGCTGGGACGCGTCATGCAAAATGTGGTTTGAAAATTCATTTCATTAGGGGCTTGACTTTGTTTTGCTCTGTGCTAAATACTTGGCCCTTTGTGAGCTTAAAATAGTAGGTGAAAACGGCGTTGGCGCACAATTTTTGTAGCCCAACTAGGTGCACATGAAAGTTTAAGTGCTTATAGAAGCATACACAAAATAAAATAAATTTGTTAATTAATGACAAAAGATGTTCAGCTGTGCCAGTCAACCCCTAAATGGCCTTGTCTGGTACAAGATGTGTGTATTCAGTTTTTGTATAATTAACAGAAAAAATGTTAAATGTTTTTAAAAATTGTGTATATATAAAACATATAAATATATAAATGAAGTAACTGTGACTTTTTATTTTACAATTCTGACTTTTTCTTACAATTTTGAGTTTACATCTCGCATTTGAAAAATGCCAGAATTGCGAGATACAAACTCGCATTTGCAAGAAAAAAATGTCAGTATTGCAAGATATCAATGTGCAATTGTGAGAAAAAAGTCAAAATTGTGAGATAAAAATTTCTTTTGCGAGGAAAAAAGTCAGAATTGCAAGAAACAAATTCGCATTTGCGAGAAAAATTTCAGAATTGCGAGAAATAAATTTGCAATTGCAAGGAAAAAAGTGAGAATTGCAAGATACAAACTCACATTTGTGAGAAAAAAGTCAGAATTGCGAAAAATAAATCGCAATTGCGCAAAAAAAAGTCAGATTTGTGAGATACAAACTTGCATTTGCGAGGAAAAATATCAGAATTGCGAGATAAATTCGCATTTACGAGAAAAAAGTCAGAATTGCGAGAGAAAATTGCAGTTTTTCTCGCATTTGCGAGAAAAAATGTTCAAATTGCAAGATATAAATTTGCAATTGCGAGAAAAAAGTCAAAATAGTGAGATACAAACTCGCATTTACGAGAAAAAAGTCAGAATTGCGAGAGAAATTTGCAGTTTTTCTTGCATTTGCGAGAAAAAATTTTCAAATTGCAAGATATAAATTCACAATTGCGAGAAAAAAGTCAAAATAGTCTGATACAAACTCACATTTGCGAGAAAAAATCTCAAAATTGCAAGATATAAATTCACGATTGTGAGGAAAAAAGTCAAAATTGTGAGACATAAACTCGCATTTGCGAGAAAAAAAGTGAGAATTGCAAGATACAAACTCCTTTTGTGCTTATATCTCACAATTCTGAGAAAATGTCAGAATTGCGAGTTTGTACCATGCCATTCTGAGAAAAAACTTTGAGAAAAAGTTGCAATAACCTTTTCTTAATCCATAATTTTGATCTAGAAGAAACAACAACAACAAAAAAAACGTTAACAACCATAGTGTCCTGGCAGAATAATACTAACAGTCATGACATTTTCCATTTTAAACATTTTTTTAGACCTTTAAAAAACAATGACAGGTTGAGCAACGTTCACTGAAGTATCAGAAACCACCCGTCATGGCAACTTCATTTTAACGACATTTCAGGGAAATCGTTTTTAAATTCACACTTTCCGATAGCTATTTATTTTCAAAGGTTTTGTTCTTTCACCTCATTGATCATCATTCCAGCTCTCTGCAGGTATTGGCGTAAAGTTTCAACAAAATATGTCTTCTCTGGCAAACGCAAATCACTCTGTCAGGATGCAAGTTCCTGTAAAATCCATCACTTTTTGGCATCCCGGAGTCCGTGAAGCGGCGTAAATCCTGCTTCTGGCATGCAGCAGTAACATCTATGTTTATGACTCTTGATTCAGGTCGAGCCATTAAGCATGTGAAGGAGGCCATCTTCGCTGAGGACGCGGGAGTAAGGAGGGGCATTCCTAAAGTGCTGGTGGTGCTCACGGACGGGCGATCTCAGGATGACGTCAACAAGATCTCTAAGGAGATGCAGATGGAGGGTGAGCTGAACGTTCCCTAATTTCAATTTCACATTGTATGAATCTAAAAATGAGCACAATAAGCAACAGCTTTAGACTGTCTAGTGTTTTGGTTGTTAAAAATAGAACTTTAAATGCTGTAATAAAAGTAATGCTTTTTTGTTTCACCCTAGGCTACATCATCTTTGCCATTGGCTTTGCTGATGCTGACTATGGGGAGCTAGTGAACATCGCCAGCAAACCCAGTGAGAGACATGTGTTCTTTGTGGACGATCTGGATGCCTTCAAGAAAATTGAAGAACAGCTCATAACTTTTGTTTGTGAGGCTGCGACTGCCAGTAAGTCCCTTTAGAGAATCCACAGGAACTTCCTCTTGCTGTTTGCTGTGACATATGGTGTAGAGCTTGCTTTTAAAGGGGTCATCGGATGCCCATTTTCCACAAGTTGATATGATTCTTTAGGGTCTTAATGAAAAGTCTATAATATACTTTGGTTAAAAATTCTCAATGGTAATGTAAAACAACACCCTTTTTACCTTGCCAAAATCAGCTCTGCAAAAATCATCTCATTCTGGTCGAGGTTGCTTTAAATGCAAATGAGCTCTGCTCGTCCCGCCCCTCTCTTCTCTCTGTGGAGTGACGAGCCTGTTTACTTTAGCCACTCATGTCAATCGATCGTGGGAGCGGCCTCTGTCGGTGTGACGCCACAAAGACAGGCATCTGAGAGTGGCTCAATTTGAAAAAGGGAATATTATTTTTACAGATTAATTAAAAACCACTGCATGGATTTTTATCATTATAGGGTAGATTTGTACATACACTGCCAACACACATTAATGTTTAAAACAACATGAAAAAGTGAACTTAGCATTCGATGACCCCTTTAAGCAATATGTTTAAACATGCTACAAAATGGTAATGTTAAAGGGACAGTTCACCCAAAAATGAAAAGGACTTCATGATTTACTCACCCTCAAGCCATCCTAGGTGTATATGAGTTTATTTTTTCAGACAAATACAATCTGAGTTATATTAGAAAAATGTCCTGCCTTATTCAAGCTTTATAATGGCACTGAATGGCTGCTGAGATTTTGAAGGCCAATAAAATGCATCCATCCAACATAAAAAGTACTTCACACAGCTCTAAGGGGTGAATAAAGGCCTTCTGAAATGAATCAATGCATTTGTGTAAGAAAAATATCGATATTTAAGACTCCATAATAATATAGTCTTGCGCAAACCAAGATTTGTTTACAGCAAAGAAAAAACTCCTCTCTTTTGTGCTTATATCAAAACCCTCTGACATTTTTCTTTACAAATCCTTGTTTTGTACTTCTGATTCATGACCGGTGTTTTGTTTTGCTCTGTCCTCTGTGCTTCCGCATTCGCCTATGTCCTACGTCATGCGCTGGAAAGCCACTCTGTGTAGGACAATTAGCGTAAGCTAGACATTATGGTTTGTGAAGTTTTAAATATGGATCTTTTTTTTACAAAACCACATCGATTCGCTTCAGAAGGCCTTTATTAACCCCCCGGAGCCATGTGGAGCACTTTTTATGATGGATGGATGCACTTTATTGGACTTCAAAATCTCAGCACCCATTCACTGCCATTATAAAGCTTGGAAAAGCCATGGCTTTTTAAAATATAAAATATATTATATTCGTCTGAAAGAAGACATATACACCTAGGATGGTTTTGAGGGTGATTAAATCACAGGGTAATTTTCATTTTTGGGTAAACTGCCCCTTTAAGGACGCCAATTTTCATTGAAGTTTTTATTAAGTTACATTCTTCTGCTAGAAGATAAAGTCCCTGACATAATAGAAAGTTGCTAGGTGACTGAATGGATCATATTTGAGAATACCAAGGATGCTGTATTGACCAATCAGAAACCAGAACTATGTCTTTTACAAGTAATGTTATACTTTCATTGTGTTTGAAACACTCTTTTCTAATAATCAGTGATACATATCAGGTTTACTATATAGAATATATACTATACTAGTATATATATATAATATATACTAGTATAATATATACTAGTTTACTATATAGAATAATGATGACAAGTCAAATCAATAAACACAGTTTAAGACCAATCAAATCATTAATTGAAGGTGTTAAATCAAAGTATTTCTGGCTTGTTGCTGGGCAGACTAGACTACAACATTAAATCACTGCATTCATCTGTCCCAGTTTTGAGAGCAGCGCCCACATCTCACAATCCACAATCAATACAAAGAACCAAGCATATTTTTTCTTTGTCGATAATATTACACTCGAATGTATGTCACAATATGGAAGAAAAGATCTGCCACTACTTATGTTTCATTGTGACTTTAAGATTAATTATACTGTCAAAAAAAAAAAAAAAAAAAAAATCAGAGGTTGATGGAGTAGCAGTAACAAATAGCATTTAAAATAATGAAATAAGGTAGCAACAGTACAGAATCTTAGTTTGTCAGTGTTTTGGATTATATTTATTATTACACAACTCTCTGTAAAAACTCTGATTGGAAAAAAAAAATAAATAATGACCACTAAACAATATGATTGACCAGTGACCTTAGCATGTTTTCAAGTAAACATTAGACTCAGAGGAAGTTAGGTAAACACTTGTGATTTTATTAAGGGATGAATAAAGTTTGAAGACTTTTGCAGGGTAATTACTTTTGGATTACTTTAAGCTCTTTGCTCTTCTGTTCTCTGAAATCATCCCTTGTGACTTGAGTTTACGTCTTAAGTTTGAAGTTTATTGCTGTTAAAATGGTCTCTGAACAGAAAAGAAAATTTGAATGCATCATTATGTAATATATAATTTCCAAAAATCACTTTGTTCTTGGGGAATTGATAGGTTTTGCACTGTTCTTTTTTCTTTTACAGCTTGCCCCTCGATGTTAATGAGCGGGAACACTTTAGCTGGTAAGACAACAATAAATGCTCCTGGTTCACACTAACCTCTTCATCATTGTGCTGGGTGGGAGGATAGGATCGGGGATTTGTTTGAAGAATTGGATCTATTCATCCGCTGTCAGTACTTAACAAACCTTTACTCAATTAGGAGCAGTAGGTCATTTTATTCACATCATAATCGAGATCTGGAAGAAAAAAAAAAGTTTAATCTTCCTTTACACACGGCCTGTCTTTTACTAGATGGACAAACTTTCTAACTCACACTGTTGGTTAAGCTGTTGTTGCTGTTTCAACCAAGTTTTTGCTATATCTACTATTTACACTTTTCAGGGAAATTATAAGCTTTTTAAAAAGACCATTTAAATTATACATATTTATTACATACATATGATATAATAATATATTTATAATCAAATGCATAATATAAAATATTAATCTGCCATAGAAAAGTCTTTTTGAAATGCAGGCCACTGAATTAATCACTATTTCTCATATATATATATATATATATATATATATATATATATATATATATATATATATATATATATATATATATTATAATATAATTTATAAATTTATTTTAACATATAAATTTATTTTAAGAATTTTATTTATTTATTTTATTCAGCAAGGATTAATTAAATTGTTCAAAAGTGACTTAACAATATTAAAATATTTTTCAAATTATTTTTTCTTTTCAACTTTCTATTCATCAAAGAATCTTTAGAAAATGTTTCATGGTTTACACAAAAATATTAAGCTGCTGTTTTCCAACTATTTTTGCACTGATAATAATGTTTCATGAGTTTCTTCTCGTATTTTGATTTTATTTCTCACAATAGCAAGTTTATATGCCGCTATTCTTCATAACTCACAGTTGTGAAAAATAAAATCAGAATTGCGAGATAAAAAAACTTGCAATTCTGACTTTATTTTAGAATTGCGACTTTATTTCACAGAATTGCAAATCACATAATTCTGACTTTATAACTCACAACTGCAAGTTTATATCTTGCAATTCTGACTTTATAATTTGCAATTGTTAATATGTCACAATTATGAGTAAAAAAGTCAGAATTGCAAGTTTGTTTCACGCAATTCTGAGAAGAAAATATGAGAAGTAAACTCGCAATTGCAAGAAAAGTCAGAATTTTGAGAATTTTTGAAAAAGTCACGATTACCTTTTTTATTTTTATTCAGTGACAAACGTTTTCAAAAATAAAGTGACAATTTTTTTTCCAAAATCTCAGAATTGCGACTTCATTTCTAATTTCTCTTATAACTTGCAACTGCAAGTTTATATCTTGCAATTATGACTTGCAATTATTGCTCACAATTGTTAAAATGTCACAAGTCTGAGAAAAAAGTCAGAAATGTGAGATGTAAACTCGCAATTGCAAGAAAAGTCAGAATTGTGAGATAAAAAGTTGCAATAACCTTTTCTGTTTTTATTCAGTGACAAATTTTTTAAAAACATTTTTCAAAAAAAAATCTCAGAATTGCAACTTTATTTCTTACTTCTCTTATAACTCACAACTGCAAGTTTACATCTTGCAATTCTGACTTTATAACTCGCAATTGTAAGTTAATATGTCACAATTCTGAGAAGTTTGTATCATGCAATTCTGAGAAAAAAGTCAGAAATGCAAGATGTAAACTCTCAACTGCAAGAAAAGTTGGAGTTGTGAGATAAAAAGTCAGTTACCTTTTTTTTTTACTTAAAAAAAACCCCTCAGAATTGCAACTTTTTCTCAGAATTGCAAATCATGCAATACCGACTTTATAACTTGCAATTATGAGTAAATATGTTACAGTTCAGAGAAAAAAAAGTCAGAATTGTAAGTCTGTATCATGCAATTCTGAGAAAAAAGTCAGAAATGTGAGATGTAAACTCATAATTGCAAGAAAAAAAGTCAGAATTGTGAGATAAAGTTGCAATTACCTTTTTTATTTTTATTCAATTACTTTTTTCTAAAATATAAAAAAAAAAAAAAAAAAAAAAAAAATCTTACTGAACTCTAACTGTTGTTTAGATTAGCATTCTTGACATTTATCTGTTGTCCTTTGCAGGTTTCCGTATGATGGAGATGTTTGGTTTGGTGGAGAAGCACTACAGCAGTGTGCAAGGTGTCTCAATGGAGCCTGGGACTTTTAACAGCTACCCCTGCTACCGTTTACACAAGGACGCCCTCGTCTCACAGCCTACCAGGTATGTGTGTGCATGTGTGTGCAGTGTTTCTGTATGTGAAAAAGCATACCACCATGCTCAGCTGAAACTCTCTGAAAATGAGAAAAATGTGTTAGCTGTAACATGTCACCTGCCAAATCAAAACCATAATACAGATCAAGTTTAATCGAATCTAGATAAAGTGGTTTTAGCGAGCAGGAACAGATTAGCCCCTCACTTAAATGCAAAATAAAGAGCGATCGGGCTTTTGTGCCTGATCCCAGAGCACTGACCCTCCTCCTCCTGTGTAGCATGTGATAATATTTAGATTAGGCTTCACTTTCCTGCGCTCAGGGGGAATGTTGTTATTACAGTGAAGGGTTTCAGCGCGAGGGTCTCCTCTCCTGTAAATCTCGCAAACCGCAGCCTCGCTTTAGCTCGCACTCAGGCATCTGGGAATTACTGCAACACTGTTATTATGATAATCTCATCTGTGATTATGAGAAAGGCCAAAGACTCACAGGGTAATGGTTATGCTCTGGATACAGTTCACATTTACTCTTCAGAGGAAAGCACTCATGTGGTAGAAGACCTGTTTTACTGGCTGTGCTGTATTCAACCACAATTGTTTCTTTTCACTTTTATGTAATATCAATCTATGTTTATTTTAGTTTGTTTATTTTTTGTTTTTTTATTTTATTACATTTTTTGGTTGATGTAGTGTTATACTTCACAATGATAATTTTGTTTTGACTGTTGTACAGCGTTTGTCCCATGTGGGTTGCATTGGAATGTTTTGAGTGAGAAGAAAATATAAATATATTTAATGTTTTTCTTTTTCTTGTTGAGAAGTTATAAGAGTGGTGTGTCTTTCTTTTTTATTTGATCAAATGTCTAAAAACAAAAATAAATACATAAAAAATAAAATGAAAAGACTGAAAAATAGCAGACGCAACATGAATGTCAAGACTTTGAAAAAACAAGAAGTCAGCAACAAGTTCTCATATAGTCGGATGCATCACAAATTTAGGTCTTACAGCTTTTTGTAAATGTTTTTTTAGTACCAAAACTATTCACATAAGTGTAATGCCAAATTTTAATTAACAAATAAACTTCTGATATCTGGATAAATAATTCAGACCCTGTACATGACATGCAGCAGATAGATGGATGGATAGATAGATAGATAGATAGATAGATAGATCACTGTTTATCTAAAATGAGGGACCAAATTTAGGGACCTATAAAATCCATTTTATTTTTCCCAAATTCCATTTTATTATTATTATTATTTTGTTTTTGTTGTAATTTTTCTAAATTGTGTTTTTTTTATTTATTTATTTTAAATTTTCTTTACATTTTTCTATACTCTGTTTTAATGGTTACATTTTTAAAAAATATTAATAAAAAAAGCATTTCTAATTAATTGAAATCATGAAACCTACACAATTTAATAGCAATTTTTAAGTGTTCAATAACATTACATTTTTTAAGGCCCATGAATTTTTTCCCCCTCAACTTATTTATTTATTGTTTTTATTATTTATTTTATTCCCTCAAAATACTGTGTTGTATAATTACATTTTTCTTGTGAATATTCCTTAAAAAATAATGTTTGAATATTTGTATTAATTGTAGTACTTTCATTACATTAAGTAATACATTTCTGTCACAATTTCTTCAAGTTAAACCAAACTTCTATTTTGATGGGTTTCTGTTGTTTGCATACGATTTCACAAAAAAACTGTAAAATGCTCATAAAGTGACTCTCAGAGCCATTCCAGAGATTGGTTATGTGTTCATGTATTCATACCATTCATTCACACATAAGACACACAGAACAGGCAGGATTCATATTTGCATAATATTTTATATATTAATATTCACAGACGTAGTCCATATCGCGTTTTGATTTAGGTGTACTGACCTACTTTTGATTTATTCATCCAAAATTTGGCAAATTCTGAGACATTCTTCTTTATACAGTAAATTCCATTTATGACTGGATTCTGCGATTCCGTACATGTTTTCCACATCGCGTAAATCATAGGACCCTACAAATTCTTAATCTGTGACCGTGATGTATTAATTTTAAAAAAAGAATTTGAAAAAAATCTAAAAAGTGCCAAATTGAGTTCATATTTTCAAACTTGGTGTGAATGACTTGGCATGTGATTTATGTTGACAGGTATCTACATCCTGAAGGCCTTCCCTCTGACTACACTATATCTATGCTGTTCCGCATACTGCCTGAAACTCCTCAGGAACCCTTTGCATTGTGGGAAATCCTTGACAAAAACAATGAGCCACTGGTGGGGATTATCCTGGATAGTGAGTATTACTCTTTTTGATTTCCTATATGCCCCAACATAAAATCTTTCATCCTTAATTAAAAAAAAAAAAGTTGTATTTAATAATCTTTTAAATTGTATATGTCATAATATAATGTACAACATAATTTTTCCCCTTTTGATAAATTCTATGTTTATCAAACAGTGGTTCTCAACTGGTGGTTTGTGACTCAAAAATGGGTTGCAAATATGCTACAAACCATATAATCATGAAAAGTTAAACAAGCAAAAAAACTTGTTTAGATGCTAATGTATTCTCTAATACCACATACAAAATTACACAAGACAAATGATAATATAACCAAGACTGCATGTAAAGTTGGAATAAACATGGCCATTTTTAAACAAGACCAGTAGTGAAACATTGGATGGTGAGAGCATGAAACCACTGAAATGTAGCTAAAATCTAATTCAGGTTGTGAAATGTTAATTTAGCATATTGCTGGACTTAAGGAGTACATGTATGATTAAGTCTACACTTGATGTTCAATGTAAAATCTTAGCCCTGAAACAAAACCAGTTGAGAACCGCTGACTTCAAAGATCTAAAACCCCTGAGTCTAATTTTTTTTTTGTCTGTCTTCAGACGGAGGGAAAACATTAACCTTTTTCAATTACGACTACAAGGGAGAATTTCAAACGGTGACTTTCGAAGGAAGTGAAATCAAAAAGATTTTCTATGGCAGTTTCCATAAGGTCAGTTTTTCTTCCATTAATGATCCAGCTATGACCATGATTACAGAAACTATACAGTCATTTGTGTTTCAGTCTCTTGGTTTAGGTTTTCTTTTTCTTGTCAGGAAAGTCATGATTTAAGATGGACTTTGGAAACACTTGAATTATAGTAACCAAAGTTTATGTTAATTCCATAAGACCGTTTATGCACAGCTGAATACACTAATTTTCCTTTATAAAGTTACCTCATTTTCTTTAGAGTTGTGCCTTGACTGACAGAACCGAATATCGCTGATGTTTTTTTAGTATATTTTAGCTGTCTGTTTTGCCTCATTCACACCTGCTTACCTACAGGTTTGGACACAAGAGAAATTTTTTTGTCATATGAAACTGAAGTTTTTCCAATTACCATTTTATATTGGTTAGTCACTGTAACAGCTAAGCTCTGTGACCTTCAGTTTTAATCTCTATATTATACATTCTTTACATTTTGTTTACCAAAGGATCTGCCAAATATTGTTTGATCTCACATCTCTTTAGGGAAAAAAATAATGTGCATTAAAATACAGGATTATATTAACTTAAAGGGATAGTTCTCCCAAAAATGCGAATTACCCCATGATTTACTCACCCTCAAGCCATCCTAGTGGTATATGACTTTTTTCTTTCAGACAAATACAATCAGAGTTATATTTAAAAAGAAATGTCCTGGCTCTTGCAAGCTCTATAATGGCAGTGAATGGCTGTTGAGGTTTTGAAATCCATTAAAGTGCATCCATCCATCATAAAAAGTACTCCACACGGCTCCTGGACACTAATAAAGGCCTTCAGAAGTGAATCGATGCATTTGTGTAAGAAAAATATCCATATTTAAACCTTTTTTTGGGTTTTAAAATCTCAAGAGCCATTCACTGCCATTATAAAGCTTGGAAGAGGCAGGACATTTTTTTAATATAACTCCGATTGTATTCGTCTGAATGAATAAAGTCATATACAAACTAAAAAACGCCAAAAATATGTTGTACTCGCATATATACTGGTTTTAAATGCAACACTAATTTTTATACAACAAAAGTTAAAAGTTCTGAACCTCCTTTGCGGGTCAGTAACAAACAGGAAGTGATGCTGTCAGCCATGTAAAATGAACACCAGGGAATTTCAATTATTATTTCACCCAGGGCATGCACTACAGAGTTCTGACAGTATGAAAATGGCTTATGATAGCCCTGTCCTGTTCATTTTCTGTATTCTTTCTTCACATCCGTGCTGGTGAAGAGCTCTCTATCACTCTTCCGCCCTCCAGTAGTTTTGAGAGGCTGTCTGATGTATTCCAAGGCTCTGTGTGTTGCTTGTCTGGTTATAATTCCCTTTTCCTGCCAAGTGTGTTCTACCTTTGAGTGCGTGACAAGCCGTCCGTAGCCTTTGATGCAGTGGCGTGTGTGTGTTTATGAGCAAGTATTCTCCTGACATCACTTATGATGTGTTTGTAGCGTAATCCCTCTTGGCAGACTCGTCAAGATTAGAGTCTGTGAGTAATACAGATTACTTCAGCACTGTCTCCGCTTCGGATTCTGAATTAATAAATAAATCTCTGCCTGTCTGATCTAAATGGTGGGGAATAAGCAGGATTTAGACACTTTCATTGAAGAATTTCACCTGTCTTTTGTTATCGTTTGTCCAATAGTTTTCTGAAGATAACTTTTATACTTTCATACAGCTGTAAATAGGCCATTCTCAGATTATGATGACGAACATGTCTCTTGACTTTTTTTTTCTCAGAATTGCGTGATATAAACTCAGAATTGTGAGTTTTAAATCACAATTGTGACTTTGTTTTCGCAATTCTGACTGTATAACACCCAAATGCGAGTTATTAAGTCTGAATAGTGAGATTTAAACTTGCAATTCTGAGAATTGCAATTCTCCCCCTCCCCCTAGAATTGGACTTCTCTCTCAGGATCAGAATTGCAAGAAAAAAACATCAGATACAATTCTAATGACTTTATTTCTCGCAATTGCGAGTTTATATCCTGCTATTCTGACTTTATAACTTGCAATTGCAAGTTTATATCTCACAATTCTGAGAAAAAAAGTCAGAACTGCAAGAGAAAAAGTAAGAATTGCGAGTTTCTGACTCTATTTCTTGCAATTGCGAGTTTATATCCTACTATTTTGACTTTATAACTCAAAATTGCAAGTTTATATCTCACAGTTCGGAGAAAAAAAGTCAGAATTGCAAGAAAAAAAAGCCTGAATTGCCAGTTTCTGACTGAATTTCTTGCAATTTCGAGTTTATATCCCATAATTCTGACTTTGTAACTCGTAATTGCAAGCTTATATCTCACAATTCTGAGAAAAAAAGTCAGAATTTCAAGAGAAAAGTAAGAATTGTGAATAAACTCGCAATTGCGAGTTTATTTTCCACTATTTTGACTTTATAACTCGCAATTGCAAGTTTATATCTCACAATTCTGAGAAAAAAGTGAGAATTGCAAGAAAAAAAGTCAGAATTGCGAGTTTCTGACTTTATTTCTCACAATTGCGAGTTTATATCCCAGTATTCTGACTTTATAACTCACAGTTGCGAGTTTATATCTCACAATTCTGAGAAAAAAAGACAGAATTGCAAAAAAAGAATTACGAATTTGTGTAAGAAAATACCCATATTTAAAACTTTTTTTGGGCTTCAAAATCCTAACAGCCATTCACTGCCAGTATAAAGCTTGGAAGAGCCAGGACAATTTTAATATAACTCTGAGTGTATTCGTCTGAAAGAATAAAGTCATATACATCTAGGACGGTTTGAGGGTGAGTAAATCATGGGGTAATTTTCATTTTTGGATGAACTACTCCTTTAATTATAGCTAAATTCATTATAATCAAATAAAAACTAAAAAACAAAAACAAACGTTGTGCTCGCATATATACCAGTTTTAAATGCAACACTAATTTTTGTACAACAAAAACATTTAAAAGTTCTGAGCTTCCCAACTTTATAACAAAGTAATTGCGAGTTAATATCCCACTATTCTGACTTTATAACTCACAATTGCGAGTTTATATCTCACAATTCTGAGAAAAAAGTCAGAATTGCAAGAAAAAAAAAACTTGAATTGCAAGTTTCTGACTATATATCTCGCAATTTCTCGAGTATATATACCGCTATTCTGACTTTTAGGTGCCATATACTATTACATTGCGTAATGTTCATTTGAAGGATTTTCAATACAAAAAGGATTTAATGTTGTAATTGAATTATTTATCTTTGATTAATTATTGTGTTTTTAGATAATACCGGTTTCGCAGACAGATCTTAGCCTAAGCCAGGATTAAGTCATAGTTCAATTAGGACATTTAAGTAATTTTTATAAATGTTCCTTAGGAAAAAACATCACTGGTGTGCATCTTGAGACAAAACAAAGGCCCTGATATATTTTAAGATCAGTCAGTGCAAGTTTCTTTCAGTTAAAACAGCTCAAACTTACATTTCAGTCTAGGACTAGGCTTTAGCCTTGTCTGCGAAACCGGGGGTTAGAATCTTAGAAAATCGTAATTTTTTCCTTTCATTATTGAATAAATATCAAATTATAATTTTGAATAATGTCAAAAATAAACATGAACCATCACTTTTATGGAAGAAAACTAAATTCAATTTAAAACGTCAGCACTCTGTCCGTCAGAAAATCTGCATTGTTTGAGAATGACACACATTCTGTATGTAATATGAAAAATAAACACAAACGGTGCTTAACAGAGCCAGAGGCACAAACTAAGACATGCTACATTAATTTATCTCTATTTGCATTTAAGTGAGCGTTCAGTGCACTAATGTAATCTGCTTTATAAAGCACCTCTACAGCATTGAGTTGGCATGGTTTCATTTTGTAGTTGCTAATGGGCTTCGTGTTCAGAGCTTGTGTCTAAAGCTGAGACTTTATCTGGCCACAGCTGAATCTGATTTCCACAATGTAAACCCTTTTTGCACGGCAGTCGCTGTCCTCAATACCACTGACCCAGAGTAACGCACAGTTGGCTTAAATTGTTATGACAGCTTTTAAATAAAACCCCCGACTTGGAAGAGATGCTGATGATGTGAGCAGAGGGTCTAGGACTCTGGTCGGCCCTCTATTAAAAACGCCCCGTTCCTTTCAACCATGACTTACTCCACACTTTCTTAAACCAGCGCTCAACGGTTGTAATTTTGCAAGGTCGTGAGAGGCAAATGTGGATGTTGTTACACTTCAGATACTTCAGTGGCTCATCTTATGGATGTTATTTGGAACTGTTCTGTACTTTCATGCTCTTGTGTGCATTTACAATCAAGGTGAGAACTGTGTAGAACACATTTGGAGGAAGTGCTGACACAAGCAGTTTTGAACTGAGTGAAACATTGCTACGCTGACAAAACTTGATCATAAACAGCATAAGTCATTAAGAAATGTGAAGATACATGTGATAGATAATGTGTAATCACATTCATAATGTTCTTTTATCACACACTAGCTTAGATATTTTTACAGTAGCTACGAGAGCCATTTATTCATTCATTCATTAATTCATTCATTTTTTCCCCTATTTGGTTTATTTAAACACATCATTGGCTTTACATTATTCATTATTTGTGTGAATGATTTTTAGTGGGAAAAGGTAATGCAACACTAACCATCTCAACAGGAAAGAGGCAATCTACACACCAACCCAAAACAAGAATGGTGAGTTCAGATGGCAGGCAGGAGCTCGAAGATCTGCCTGCTTGTTTTAAATCAGGAGTGTAGGAAAGTTTTCAGTTCTATGCACTGGTCGACCATCTAGTTGAACTAGTTTTTAGTTTTATTTTGACTGAGCTCTATTCCAGAATTGCACAGAAACTGCATTGCAACCATTTCCTGAAATATAATTTGTGTGGATTTTTTATAAAGTCTCTAAAGAGGAGAAAATACTCCATCCAAAGCTGCAAATTTAACTTGTGTGCAAATTTGAACAAATAAGAGTATAAGCACTGTTTCTATCTGATGAGTCAAAGAGAACAAAATCACTAACAAAACTGGGAGAAGCCACTGAATATAATAATTTTTATATGTAATATATTACTTGCACCTCAGTGCAAGCATATGAAACACAAAAAACGCGGTTATTGCTTTTGTGAATGAGTGCCGTACAGGAACGCAGTCGTGTAAGACGGATCTGGGAGGCAAAAATACAGAAATACTTTTGCAGACTTTGCTCTGGAATTTCAAAATGACCATAACAACATTTCAGATGCTGTGCAACAAGATTGGTCCGCTGGTTACACTGTAAAAAACAATTTGTTGAGTCAACTTAAAATAATTTGGAACCTGGCTGCCTTAAAATTTTAAGTTTAGTCAACTCAAAAAAAGTTTATTCAAATTGAAATGTTAAATTATACTAAGTGACAACTCAGATTTTTGAGTTGAATCAACTTAAAATTTGGCAGCTGGGTTACTTACCCATCTGTTAAGTTTAGCAAACACAGTTGTACTTAGTACAACTTAACATTTCAAGTTGACTAAACTTATTTTAGTTGACTGAACTTAAAATTTTAAGGCAGCGTGGTAGCAAATTGTTTTAAGCTGACTCAACAAATTGTATTTTTTACAGTGTGGTCAGGTTATGCCATCCCATCGCGCAAAGTCACATGACTTTTTGAAGCGCATTTTTATTTATTTTTTTCAAAACTTGAGGTTTCCATTGCTCATTACTGATGGAATATTTCAAAATGTGCATAAAAACGGGGGATTGAAACAGCCACAGTTTGCAATGCTTGAAATATAGGAAGACAAATATGCGGGGGTTTATATGAATATATCTCTGAGAGAGACTGACTGTCTTTAGAAATGTTTCAATGGCATTTTCTTTTCCTCTTACCTCCACAGAATACATATTAAAATAGTGTTTATAAGCATGTGCTTTGTTTACAGCTCCAACCAAAGAAACACTATATCGCTGCTGTTCCATAAGCGCCACCTGCTGTCAGAGAATAAATTTGCATTTTCATTGAACTTTTCATTCAGTCCGTCTGCTGTTTTTGTTTTGTGCAGGTGTCTTACGTAGCATAATTTCACAAATCTAAAGTCAGACCATTCTGTTTTTGCTTCAGATCTTGAAATTATATGATCTAATTCAATCTAATTGAAAAACAACTGCTCATGCTACATGCTATGTACATGAACTGCTGTTTGTTAAAAATAAACCGTGACCCCAAAAACTGAGGCACATACTGAACCATGACTTCTGATTACACTCTCAGAAAAAAAGGTACAGTTCTGTCGCTGGGGCGGTACCCTAAGGTACAAAAGTGAAAACGTACATCTTTGTACCTTACCTGCCCCTAAACAGTACATATAAGTACCTTAAAGGTACATTTTAGTACTTTAACAGTACATATTTGTACCTTTTCACTTTGTACCTTAGGGTACCGCCCCAGTAACAGAACTGTACCTTTTTTTCTGACAGTGTACCATTACACCCTTATAGTTCAGTGACAGTTTAGGAGCAAAAGTTGGGTATAAAATACCTCTAAAGGTGATGATACACAAGGCAACTTTTTGAGCAATGTTGCTTGGGCACTTTACTATTCACTCTCAGAAAAAAGGTACAGTTCTGTCTCTGGGTACAAAAGTGAAAACGTACATTTTTGTACCTTACCTACCCCTAAACAGTACATACTAGTACCTTAAAGGTACATTTTAGTACTTTATAAGTACATATTTGTACTTTTTCACTTTGTACCTTAGGGTACTGCCCCAGCGACAGAACTGTACCTTTTTTTCTGAGAGTGTTCAGAATGGGCAACAAATTTCTATCTGGATTATTTAGATTGGTCATGGCCCTGTGTCTCATTTAGTTGCCCACTGACTGCAACATTGCCCAGTAACATGACCTTAAAGGATTAGTTCACTTCCAGAACAAAAATTTACAGATAATGAACTTGCCCCCTTTTTATCCAGTCTTCAGTCATAAAGAAATTATGTTTTTTGGAGGAAAAAATTTCAGGATTTCTCTCCATGTAATGGACTTCTATTGTGCCCCCAAATTTGAACTTCCAAAATGCAGTTTAATTGCAGCTTCAGAGGGCTCTAAATGATCCCAACCGATAAGGAATAAGGGTCTTAACTAGCGAAATGATTGGTTATTTTCTAAAAAATAATAATAAAAAAAAAATATTACGATTTATATACTTTTTAACCTCAAATGCACGTCTTGTCTGGTTCTGTGTGAAGTTTTTTTTTTACGGTCATGACAGTTACGGTACATCTAAAAACTACCGTCTCATTTTCTCCTTCAACTCCAAAATCGTCCTACATTGCTGTTTTTACCTTTTTTTGTAAAGGTTGTCTGATCTTCTTGTTCACTTTGTAAACTCTGGGTTGGTACTTCTGTAGCGATGTAAAACGTAAATGTAAAATTTTGAAGTTGGAGGAGAAAATGAGATGGGAGTTTTTAGACGTACCCCAACTGCCATGACCGGGAAAAAAAAAAAAACAAAAAACACTTCACACAGAGCTAGACGAGACAAGCGTTAGAGGTTAAAAGTACATAAATTACAAAAGTACATTAAAAAAAAATGTATAATAATAATAACATCCTATCGTTTTGCTAGATAAGACCCTTTTTCCTCGGCTGGGATCGTTTAGAGCCCTTTGAAGCTGCATTTAAACTGCATTTTGGAAGTTCAAATTTGGGGGCTCCATAGAAGTCCACTACATGGAGAAAAATCCAGAAATGTTTTCTTCAAAAAACAGAATTTCTTTACGACTGAAGAAAGAAAGACATGAAAATCTTGGATGACAAGAGGGTGAGTACATTATCTGTACATTTTTGTTCTGAAAGTGAACTAATCCTTTAAGAATACTAAGGCTGTAAAGGCTGGTTTTCACTGACCTAATAAACACTAACAAATGGTGACACTTTAAGCATTCTAAAGTTAGACAGGCACAGGAGGATTTAGAGATCTAGAACATAACAGTTATTTTCACATTGTCCTGATCACTAAAATGGTTAACACACACACACACACACACACAGCAAAATCAAACAACCGTTGTTTGTTGCCATATGTTCAGGCAGTGTGAAGTAGAAAAGAACATCAGAAAGTAAATATGCCATCACTGTGAATAAGCATCTTTGTCTTGGCATTGCCATCCTTTTAAAGTCGCACTCACTTTCCCCCAGAAGCTTTGGTATGGTAGGATGGAAATCCTAACTTAGTATTCATGGATTCAAAACAAGTCCTTTGTTTGTTACTCTAGAATGTACATGAGCATTAACTAAAAATACATTTTCTTTAAGCATAATTTGATCTTACGCAGCATAATTTATAATTCCAGTTGTGTCAGATTTTAATTGTGATTTGGAGTATGTTATTTAAACGTGATTTTGAGAAACAGTTGAACAGATTTTGCTCTGTCACCATTCAAGTAGACAGAACTGTACTTGCAGGACTTGAAAGAGCTGCCCGGGGGCGTTATGAGTATGGCCGTCAAATGAACTGACTTGCCTTAAAGGGGCTTTGTCTCTAATGCTTGCCTAGGTCTGTCCCTTAGGCCATAAAAAGAGAGTCTCCACTGAAAGAAATAGTGGGATACAAAGTTGAAGGAAGACTAAAAAAAAAAAAAAAAAAAGGAGTTTTACGGTGTTTTATTTGCCATTGTTTTAAGATCAGCTAGGTTACTTCTAGTTTAAAGGGATAGTTCACACAAAAATAAAAATTCTGTTATTGATTACTCACCCTCATGTCGTTCCAAACCCATAAGACCTTCTAATTTTGCTATTTTAATGATGTCCTTTCTGGACCTTGAATGTGGTGGTACTGTTGCTCTTTATGCAGGATCAGAAAGCTCTCAGACATCAAAAATATCTTCATTTGTGTTCTGAAGATGAAAGAAGGTCCTATGGGTTTGAAACGACATGAGGGTGAGTAATTAATGACAGAATTTTCTTTTTTTGTGAACTATCCATTTAATTGGGAAAACTAGACGAAAATACAGATTAACAAACAATCACTCCATGTTTAAAAGGGGGACAGCCTGCTGTGTGAAATGAGGCAGTTCATCATGTTGGAAAGTGATCAGGAGGCAGATGTGACCATCAGCGGCTAAACTGAACTAGGAGTGGTGCTGACCTCTCATTCTCTTTTGCCACTCCTGCTTTGCAGATGATCATTACCACCACTAGACCAGTTTAGCCACACTCATAAACACTCTCAGCCCCACTCTCAGGTTAAACACATGCAGCACATAGACCCGTCTCTGACTAAATGGCATGTCACTGCTGCAGCTGCACAATCTAATTGGCTATCACTGCAGAAACACCTGCCACTCAGAAAATGGAAGGTGATATTCCGTATGAAAATCCATTTTTGCCAAAACACCTCACAGACTTAACCAAATTTCATCTGTCTCAGTCTGTGTTTTCTACACTGATAGAGAAGTCTAATTTCTGAGCATTAAACAGCCTACCTTCATAATGCTTTATAATTGACGTTAATGTGAGATTTCATAATAATGAGCTTGGTCTGAGTCTGCTATCAGCCCGCATGTCTGACAGTGCACTCGCACTTACAATTGCATCCAGTGAACTGGAGAAAATTGAGTTTTAGACCCCAAATCCATTAACAGGCGACGTGTGCTGTCTCATACTGAAATCGACTCTGACATACAAATATGAACTTTTTCTAACTCCGTATTAGCTCGTTCTGTTTTAGTTTTGGTGGTTGTTATGGACAATTACACATCTCTCATCTGACTGACTGCGGTGATTGACAATAAATGAGGAGAGACACTGAATGTAGACATGGCAAGGTTCATTTGAGTTTCATTGGTGTGCATTAGTGAACTTTAACATTTCACTAGATTTACTAGAAAGTCTCAGATTGAAATTGAAAAAGTTGTATGGAGAGTTGAGCTACTTTAAGATTGATATTTAACTCTGTTAGCCTTGACATTTTGAAATAATAGTTAGAAAAATCTTCTGAAAGATGTTGTACTAACCTTTGCTTAAGAAACAGGGTTAAAGGAGAAGTCCACTTCCAAAAGAATTTGAAAGATTCACATATAATGTACTCACCCCCTTGTCATCCAAGATGTTCATGTCTTTCTTTCTTCAGTTGTAAAGAAATTATGCTTTTTGGGGAAAACATTTATGCATTTGTCCATATAATGGACTGATATGGTGCCCTGAGTTTGAATTTTCAAAAGGCAGTTTAAATGCGGCTTCAAACGATCCCAAGTGCGGTTGTAAATGATCCCAGCTGAGGAAGAAGGGTCTTATCTAGCGAAACGATCGGTTATTTTCATTACAAAAATACAATTTAAATACTTTTTAATCTCGATTGCTCATCTTGCCTTTCTCTCCCTGAACCCTGTGTATTCTGGCTCAAGACAGTTAAGGTATGTCGAAAAACTCCAATTGTATTTTCTCCCTTAACTTCAAAAATCATTTCAAAATCATCCTACATCACTGCAGAAGTACCGACCCAGCAAAGAAGATCAATCACCCTTAACAAAAAAGGTAAAACAGTGATATAGGATGATTTCGAAGTTGAGGGAGAACATGAGATGGGAGTTTTTCATACCCTAACTGTTATGAACCGGAAACAAAAACAGTCCAGACAGAGTAAGACAAGACGAGCGTTTGGCATTAAAAAGTATTTAAATTGTATTATTTTTATGAAAATAACCGATCGTTACGCTAGATAAGACCCTTCTTTCTTGGCTCGGATCATTTACAACCGCATTTGGGATCGTTTGAAGCCGCATTTAAACTGCATTTTGGAAGTTCAAAATCGGGGCACCATATCAGTCCGTTATATGGAGAAAAATGCTGAAATGTTTTCCTCAAAAAACAATTTCTTTACGACTGAAGAAAGAAAGACAAGAACATCTTGGATGACAAGAGGGTGAGTATATTATATGTGAATTTTTGTTTTGGAAGTGGACTTCTCCTTTAATATATATCGACTCTAAGCTTTCATGTTATCAAAACTTTTCAACTGATCTCATTTTTGAATGCAGCTAAGTTAACATAACCTCTCCAATATGGTTTCTCTGCCCATCATAGTACTGAGTCTGCTTTGCTTAAAGTGTTCAATGACGTTTTGTCTGGCAGTGAAAATACAGTTCTGTTGCTTCTCGATCTTACAGCTGCCTTTGATACAGTTGATCATAAAATGGTTCAATTCATATCTTAGAGACAGGTCTTTTTCTGTTGAGTTAGGATAGTTCTCTTCATCTATTGCTCTTATTATCTGTGGAGTACCTCAGGGATCCATTTTAGGTCCACGTCTTTTTAATTTATATGTGCGACCGTTAGGAGACATTTTTTAGGAGGCATAACGTTTCATTTCACTTATATGCTGATGATACTCAGCTGTACCTGCACTCTTAAAAATAAAGGTGCTTCATGATGCCATAGAAGAACTTTTTTTGTTTAAATGGTTCCATAAAGAACCTTTAACATCTGAAGAACCTTTCTGTTTTACAAAAGGTTCTTTGTGGTGAACGAAGGTTTTTCAGATTATAAAAAGGTAAGAAAGAGATGGTTCTTTAAAGAACCTTTGACTGAATGGTTCTTTGTGGAACCAAAAATGGCACCAAAAAAGCAGCTTTATTTTTAAGAGTGTGCCATTGAAAGCTGGTGATTCAACTTACCCTCTATTGAGCAGCCTTGGGGACATTAAGAAATGGTTATCCAATAGTTTTATTAGTTTTTAAGATATAACGGAAATAATCGTCTTTGGCCTCCAAGAGTTGAGAAGCGTTCTTATAAATGAGCTTGACAATCATTTCTCCTCAGTATCTTCAAAGGTCCGGAATCTTGGTGTCATTCTGGACTCTGAACTTTGCTTGACTAAGCAAAAAAATTCATTTGTTGAGAACAGTTTTTATCAATTACGGATCATCATTTTTGTCTTTTCATGACTTGGAGAAGGTTATTCATGCTTTCATTAATTCTCGCCTTGATTACTGTAACTCATTGTTATTTGGGTCTTCCTCAGTCATCCATTGCACATTTACAGATGGTATAAAATGCTGACCAGGGCAAAGAAAACTGATCATTTTACACCAATTTTGGCCTCTCTTCATTGGCTCCTTGTCCATTTTAGAATTCAATTTAAAATTTTGTTGTTTGTTTTTAAAGTTCTTAATGGTCAAGCCCCATCTTATATCCCAGATCTTCTTGCTCCTCTTTCATCCTCCAGATCTCTAAGATCTTCTGACAGGGCTTTTTTAGTTGACCATTGTTAATGTTTAAAAACAAAGGGTGATAGGGTTTTTTCAGTTGCCGCCCCCCATCTTTGGAATCAAATGCCACTGGATATCCGCCTTGCACCTTCCATTTAAACTTTTGAAACAATGTTGAAAACATATCTTTACTCCCAGGCATTCTAATTGATTTAATTTATTTTTTATTGTTATGGTTTGTCTTACTTATTTTATGTTTTAACCATGACTCTATTCAGCATTTTGTCTGAGATAAATGTGCTATATAAATAAACTTTACTTACCTACTTACTATTATACTTTCAGTCAAAACAGTATTTTTTTAATTGCATTTTTTTTATCATATTTAATACATCAAGGTTTTATAGTTATGCTATTCATAAGCATTTTGCATTACATTTTAAATCTTTTAATCATTCTGTGTATTTAAATATTTTTTGTTCTTAAAGGAACATATTCTGTATTGAAGTTCATTTCCGCCACTGAATAAAAAAAGTTAATTGCGCCATTTTATCTCACAGTTCTGACTTTTGCCAGTTTACGTCTCTCAGTTTGGACATAAACTTGCAGTTTCATGCTATAAAGTCAGTATTGTGAGATATAAATAGAATTGCAAGTTTATATCTCACAATTCTGAAAAGAAAAAGTCAGAATTGCGAAATATAAACTCGCATTTGCAAGAAAAAAAAAGTAAGAATTGTGAGTTTTGCAAGTTTCGAGTTTATTTCTCGCAATTGCGAATTTATACTCCACTATTCTGACTTTATAACTCACAATTGTGAGTTTAAATCATACAAATCTGAGAGAAAATTTGTAAAGAAAAAAGTCAGAATTACAAGATACAAACTCGCATTTGCAAGAAAAGTCATAATTGCGAGTTTTACAAGTTCTTAGATTTCTGACTTTATTTCTCGCGGTTGCAGATTTATATCCCACTATTCTGAAAATCTGAATTCTAAGAAATATATTCAGAAATGCAAGAAATAATTAGAATTACAAGACACAAACTTGCATTAGATAAAAAAAAAAAAGTCATAATTGCGAGTTTTGCAAGTTGTCACAATTCTGACTTTATTTCTTGTGACTTTATAACTCGCAACTGTGAGTTTATATCTCACAACTCTGAGAAAAAAACGTCAGAATTCTGAGAAAAAAAGTTTATTACGCAATTCTGAGCAAAATTCAGAATTGCAAGATGTAAACTGACAATTGCGAGAAAAAAAAATTCAGAATTGTGAGACAGGAACTCGCAATTACCTTTTTTTTCTTTTTTTCAGTGGCGGAAACGGGCTTCCATAATTCTGCTAAAACAGATGTGGGCAGGGCTTAAACCATAAAGTGTAAAGGCCATTTTAGGTGTTGTTCATAGTCCCTTCGCATATAGCAAATATGCCTTGAAAAAGTTATTACAAAGTTTTTGTTATCTTTTAATTAGAACAATACTAAATGGTATGATAAAATATGGGCAGCTGATACATGTTACGTACAAGAAATAAAAGCTTGTCCAGTCCTTAAGTCCTTATAATTTAATTTATAAAATTTACAAAATACATTTTCGCCGGTTTATTATCAGATTTGATGACACAATGCAAAACATCTGCCACAGCATACATTATTGCTTAAATAATTAGACGCTATCATTAAACGTTATATATAATTTTCTATCTCGTCTAGCTTCATGTGGCCATCAGCAAAACTGCTGCTAAAGTGGTGATCGACTGCAAAACGGTGGGAGAGAAATCCATCAGTGCTGCAGGGAACATCACCATTGATGGAGTGGAGGTTCTGGGACGCATGGTCCGCTCACGTGGAAGAAGAGATAACTCAGCGCCGGTAAGATCACAGTCATTCAGCCTCAAACCTAAAAGACGAGTCTTAACCAGGCCTGAAAGAATCATTTGAGGCCAAAACAGGACAAGCTTTTGTCTCATACACACACAAAGAACTTAGTATACCAGTGCAGGAATGTTTCTGAGGAGTCTTTGTTTGGAGTCTGATAATTATTAAAGATGGTCTGAAACTCTGAGGCCTTTGAAAGCACAATCGTCGACTCAGATTCACCCTTATAATGATTTTGTGGAATTCAAAGCATGGGGTTCAAGATGGTAAATACAGACTTTATGCCTTTTGGTTTTTCCATCAGAATGTGTGGATCATTATGTCTAATTGTGTAGGAGCGCGTCTGATTTTATTCTCCTCAGAGGCCGCCGGCACAACTGATGAGACTAATTGTCTTTGTAATTATGCTGGTGGGGGTTGTAATGTGAGTTTGTACGGTGCAAAAGTTTAAAAACTATTAGAATCAGTCATTCAGCCCAAACAAATAATCAGACGCATCTCAAGCACGACTGTTAGCAAATGCATGAAGTTTCTGCTTATTTAGATTTTGCTCATCCTCAACGAAGATCCCCCGTTATTTGTTTAGACTTCATATAATGCTTGTGTTGATAAGATTTATAATGCATGACAGTTGCTGACAGTTGCATTTGTTGTTAAATGAGTGATTGTATTCAACAGCCTTGTATATTTGCTCTGTTTGTGTGTGTTTGTATGATCCTGTCCACAGTTTCAGCTCCAGATGTTTGACATAGTCTGCAGTACATCATGGGCCAGTCGGGATAAGTGCTGTGAGCTCCCAGGCTTGGTAAGACCTGATCAGTTGGTACTTACAATATATCCATTTTATACAACCAGCAAACTGTATAAGCCACACTCTAATCAGCTTACATTAATACTGCCGTTATATCACGGATGCAACTCAAGAAATATCAAACATTTAACCAAATGACTGAACTACAATGTAAAACTCAAACATACAGTGAAAACCAATTAGCACCCAATACTATCACTTACACTTAGTCTTCATAATGACTTTAGAATTGATTATTGATGTACTAATTAGTGTAACAAGCATTTAACCTTTTTAACTACTGCAACCTGATCGGGGACCATGATCGCCCTGGGCGTCTTTCCACTACTATTTGTAATGGCTAGCCGATATGAAATAGCTTTATGAAATAGCTTGCGGCAGGATATGTAACTAATAAGGGTGCAACAAACAAATGTGTTCCTGCTTCTGATATACATCCACTGGCATACTACAAATTTGGTTTATTAAAATAAATAGTTATGTGAGGGTGGATTTGAACCTTTAGGCCAGCAGCACTGATCCACTAATTTATCCAACCCGATCTTACGGCAATTTGTACGAATTCGTATGACCTCATTTGTACGTTTTATGAAAAATCATATTTATTTTACAAAGTGGCAAATTTGTATGTAGAACCACCCCTAACCCGCTTCTAAACCTACAGAAATCATACAAAATCCAACCCAGTCTCATAAAAATATGTACCTCTGTCAGAAAAAAAGGTACAGTTCTGTCGCTGGGGCGGTACCCTAAGGTACAAAGTGAAAAGGTACAAATATGTACTTTTAAAGTACTAATATGTACCATTAAGGTACCAATATGTTCCTCTAAGGTACCAATATGTATATTAAAAGTACTAAAATGTACCTTTAAGGTACTAATATGTACGGTTTAGGGGTAGGTAAGGTACAAAGATATACCTTTTTACTTTTGTACCTTAGGGTACCACCCCAGCGACAGAACTGTACCTTTTTTTTTGAGAGTGTGGGTACTTTTCTGCTGCACCATTTTTATGTACCTTACTGCACGTTTTGTGACAGTTTCAAAGAGAAATGTCCACTGAGTGGTGTATTGCGGTATGTATTTGCGGCAGTTCAGAGTTCAAATATCCGGGGACTGTCGCTAAAGGTTAATGCTCTATCGTGTTGGAAATATGCAACAGTAAACCTACCCGATAGTATTGACAAATGCAAAAGTAATATAAAAACACATTTGTTGATGCAAGCGTGCCATGTGAATCCTCCATGTGTTTAAACAGATTTAAACTGTTTTGTCAAACCGTAGTTGCACAGGATTCGTACCAGAGCTCTTCAGCTCTCCGTACTGCGTGAGCTACCAAACAAACCTACTGTTTATGAAAACCCATAGATATGAAGCTGGATATAAGATGCTAACATTTAAAAGCATCAGTTTTCAAATCTCCTAGCATATTAAAATTGTTTTGAAGTCATAACATAATATTCACCAAGTAATTATGCGAAGATTACGCTTTATTAGTCGAAACTCTGTAAATCATACTTTGTGTGAAGAGGAATAAGTTTTACTGCCTCTAGTGTTCATTTCTTTTGGAAACTGCAGTGATATGTACTTATTGGTAAGTATTTTGCGTCTTGCGAAGAAGTGCCCCCAGGTACGTTTTTGCCGTGAAACCAGGTAGACAAAATCATACAAGTGAGGTCATACGATTTCTTACTAATTAGCCACCTCGTAAAATACGTACAGATTAGTTGTGAGATAGCGTTGGAGTTTTCCTCTTTGCCTTGAAATCTCTAGATTTAGATCACTGTAAACAATAATGAAACAGTGTTTTCGTTATTACAGGATGACTTTATATTTTATATATATAACTTATAGATGTATATAACCATATATTTGATAGAGACATAATGTTAAAATGCCAATTTACTTAAACTACCAAAAATATTGGTGTGGCATATGTAAAGATGAAGTTATCAAATTAAATGTTACAACTTCTGTCTGTCCCTGCAAATTACTGTATTATTGGAAAAACACTGTCAAATTGTCAAAATAGCAGCTTATTGTGCAACTAGTGTTGAAATTATTATTTTCTGCAAAGTTATTGTTGACTTTTCAGTGACTTGAAAATGAGTAAAGACTCCATAAAACAGTTAAATAACATTCACTGTATAAATAAATAAATAATAAATAAATAATATTTAAAAAGCTAAGTATAAAGCTGTGCCACACATCATGTGAGCAGAGCAGAGCAAAGAGGAAACTGACAACGTGCCGACGTACAAGACAGAGCAGGTTATTTTTGGTATGAATCAAAGTCTCAGCTTTCAAATTGTCATGTTTAAGAAATTCAAACAATAAATAGACAATAAATAATAAATTAACAATTCTTTAATCTGTCGTGACAGATCACTGTAGTGCTTCAGTTCAAGAGACACGTGAACCGATCATCTCTTATTCTTTACTAGTTATAGCACGAAATAAACATGAATGAACATCAGAAGGGATCTTGAGTCAACTGCAGAAAGATGTCAGTACATATAATTTTTCAAGTTCAAGTCTACTGATGTTAATCTACACTCCTGTCAGTTTGTTTATTTTTTATTTTTTGGACAAAATGGCAGATTCAGTGTTATGATTCATCAGATCGCCTGTCAACCAAACTCCCTACGAATTGGCTATCACTATTTTAAGGTTCTCTTCTGTGATGAATGGTTTTATGGTTTTATGGTTTTATGTACTGCCAGTAGGCCTGTTGGTTTGGTTATACAGTATATCTGATGACTCTTTTTATTCTCTTCCTGTATCTTTTTGGCTACTTGTAAAAATGTTCTCTAAGTGATCTAAAAACGGCCATTCTGGCAATCGTCCCTAACTTTAAAGATCCATGACCACTCTACAAATAATTCAATTATGTAGTCTTGTAGCAGACAAATAGACTTGGTCCTCCATGGAAAGGAGGAACAATATCTCCAGATCGCTTGCTGTGTTTGTGCACTTGCGAATTAATGACTTGAGGGAATTGCACAGACACCCTTGGTTGACTTGGACAAATACAAGTCTGTTAGATTCCTAGAGAGGAAATAGTCCGCTGTTTGAAATGGTGTACAACATGTTGTTTTGCTTGTGCTTCCCTCAGAGAGTAGAAGAGGACTGTCCTGCCATGCCCCATGCCTGCACCTGTGCTCAGGATAGCAAAGGACCAACTGGACCCTCAGGACCACCGGTAAAAACACTGGTTTCACCTCTCACATATAGCCAACCTTAGAATAGTGATACTAAACCAGACTACAAAGAGCAGACTAGGGAGATTTGTAACATAGGGTTGTAACATAATCAGTTTAACTAATTAGAAGTGAGCTATAGGGGTGACAGTTTACAGGATGAAAAACAGTGTTTATTAGTGTTACAACTAATATGTACATGTGGATATTACATGTGGAGATCACCAAAAAAAAGAACAGTCTTCACCTACTTAAGCATAAAATCTAGCTCCTCTATTTTAACAAAAGCTCAATGGCAGAGCTACTCTATCTGACAAAGTCACTTTCATACACTGTAGCTAGCACACTTTAGCTAACAAACTCATCATACTTTAGCATTAGCCCTAGCTGACATACTTTCGCTGACAAACTCACTCTGATTCTCCTCTCATGTTCTTAAAAGCTTGCTAATACTGGTCATACTTTAGCTGACATACTCCATTATACTTTGGACTTAAAGCCAGCTGACATACTTTAAATGCACTCTTATACTTAAGCATTAGTGTTAGCTGATGTTTTAGCCAACAAAATTGCTATCATATTTTAGCATTACAGGTAATGTACATACTTTACCTGACAAATTCACTTCCATAGTCTGGACTAAAAGATAACTGACATACTATAGCTGAACCTGCTATCATGCTTTAGCATCAAAGCCAGCTACTTTAGCTGACCATACTTTAACATTAGCACTAGCTGGCATACTTTAGGTGACAAACTCACTCTGATACCCCTCTCTTATTCCTAAAACCTTGTCAACAAGCTTTAGCTGGCAAACTCTATTATACTTTAGAAGCCAGCTGACATCCCTGTTGAAAAAAAACAGCATATGCTGGTAGGTAGGTTTTGATGCTGGTTTATGCTGGTCCTTTGCTCGTTTATGCTGGTCCTTGACCAGCAACATGACCAGCTAAGGACCAGCATAAATAGGATGACCACCTGGCAATAGGGCTGTTGCGGGACATTGATGTGATTTTGCGGGAGAATGCAGGACACATGTGAGACTGAAACATTTTCTACTGTTATGCTACGTAAATACTGATTACATCCGTTGTCATACGCGCTAATCTGTGTTTCTGAGCACGGACATGCAAGCAAGAGAAAGCGCGTCTTTTTAATAAGCGTAAAGAGAATCCACCTGCGAGAGAAGAGATTTTGTGCTTGCGCATTTTGATGCGCCCTGCATTACAATAATGTGCTTAAAATAACGCCATAGAAACCGCCTCAAACAAACTATTAAAATAAGAAGAAAGTCGCATCAATTCTTTTAACTGGTTAAAATGAATGGAGAATATCGTGTTTTTCCGTATGCGCTCAACCATTTCCGTCGGTGGTTGTAGATCGCTTGATGAGAAACTATGCTGCAAAAAGAATAAATAAAAAGCTATTTTTATAAAGGCAAAAGTACGCATGGATGTTTTCTTAATATGATCGTTAAAAACCAACAGACTGGTGAAAATGCGGGACATTTTCTTAATATGAGCCGTGCGGGACAAGGGCTGAAAATGCTGTGCGGTACAACGCAAAGCGGGACAGATGGTCACCCTAAGCATAAACCAGCAAAGGACCAGCTTAAACCAGCATCAAAACCAACCTACCAGCATATGCTGGGTTTTTCAACAGGGATACTTTGACAAATGCACTCTTATACTTTAGCATTAGTGTTAGCTGATATTTTAACAAAATTGCTATCATATTTTAGCATTAAGGCTAATTTACATACTTTAACTGAGAAATTTACTTCATTCTCTAGAAAAAGATAACTGACATACTATAGCTAACAAACTTGCTATCATGCAAGCATATCAGTATAGCACTAAGTACATTAGCTAGCACTAATGCTAAAATATGATAGCGAGTTTGTCAGCTAAAGTGTGCTAGCTATGGGATATAAAGTGACTTTATCAGCTACAGTAGCTCTGTCAGCGAGTATTTATGCTAAAAAAGAAGAGCTATATTTTATGCTAAAGTAGGAAGGACCTTTTTTTGGGACCCTGGTGAAAAAAAACGCCTATGTTGGTAGGTATGTTTTGATGCTGGGATGCTGGGTAGGTATGTTTTGATGCTGGTTTAAGATGGTCATTTACTGGTTCACGCTGGTCCTTTGCTGGTTTATGCTGGTCCTTGACCAGCAACATGACCAGCATAAACCAGCAAAGGACCGGCTTAAACCAGCATCAAAACATACATAACCAGCATATGCTGTTTTTTTCACCAGGGGATCTCTTAAATTTGGATGTAATATCCACATATACCAGGCTGAGTTGTAACACTAGTAAACACTGTTTTTCATCTTGTAAGCTGTCACTCATATAGCTCACTTCTGATTAGTTATCAGAAGGTTTGCCCTGGTTGGGATAAAAATGCTGTTTGAGAAAGCATCTTTATATAGTGCAGTGCAACAAAGACTGTTGTAATTTGTGATTGTCATATGACCACATGACCATGATTAGTCTGCAGGAACATTCCAGATTTGGTTGTCTTTTTCAAAACACAGCAACTTTCAGTTTTTAGTCTTGCGTATTAACCATACCACCTCTCTTTAGGGGGAAAAACACAGAACGTGTTAAGAAGGAGCATGAAGATATTAAAGATATAAAATGAAACGGGGAGACTGCTTAAGAGATTGAGAGATTGAGAAAAAGACCTAGCATTAGATTGCTCAATTCAGCCCATGCTGCAGGTTGAGCTCAATATGGCGGGAACAAATAAATGAGCTCATTTGGAAGGCAGCATCGTATGCACCCTGAGGGAAAATGTATTTCTGAGGCCTCGAAAAGGCCATGGTGTATAAACAGCAGTTCTTTTGAGAAAGTCATTACTAGGAGATCAATTTATCAAAACCGATTAGTCCACTCCTGTCCTGTCTACGTTTATAGATTCCTTCATCCATACAAACCCATTTCCATGACCAAGAGGTGGATGCAAGGAAAACGATTGCATTTCAGCTTTGTATATATTACTTGTGCATCTTGATATTAATATTACTGTCATGTGTTCTGAAGCATTTCCTATGATTACACCGGCTGCTCAGACGAATCAAGAATGTCCTGTTAAGTCATCACGTGCATCTTTCAAGTGAATATTTACGCTTGCAAATTTCTCGGCTTCCACCGTCAGGTTTTGTTAAGTGTGTTTTGAGCAAGCTCATGAATCAAATTTGCCCATAGGCTTCAGTGATAAGAACTACCTTATTGCAGCCATGGCCAATGGGGATGTAATTAAAGTAAACACAGGAAAAGGAAGACCTACAAACAAGGTTAAATTACTAGCCGTTGCCTGCAGCAGTGAGGGCAAGAGTTTATGAGGGTCATAAGCAGGCGAGATATGGTTTGAACCAGGTCAAGGATACTCTCTATCAAACTGCAGGTAGATCCAATCTGATATTTTTGAACTAGCCAATTTTGTATTAATTGAAACACTTTAAAAATTTTTAAGTCATTCTGAAGCCACCTTAAAAGTTTACCGAAGGCCCCTATTGGGCCCAAGCCCTCTGGTTGATAATCACGGTAGAGTGTTAACTTAGCAACATAATAATGTCAAACTTTTCTGAAATCAATTTCTAATTGAGTCTCATTTGTAGAGAGTGCCGAATTAGCCGCATACAACAGAGGAACAGAGTGTGCGACAGTGTTAAAAATTGCTTTCTTGACACATGCCCCAGCTCTGGTCGTTAGGAAATTGCGTTTGCTTATCTTGAGTCTTTCAGTTGGTGTTTATCTAATTGTGTGTGTCTGACTCTCAGGGCGGTCCTGGTATCAGAGGTTCAAGAGGAGATCGTGGGGAGCCAGGCTTGACGGTAAGTACACATATGATTTATGTATCCCACATGCAGGGCCACCCAGAGTTGTCATTATTTCCCGAAAGAATAGACACTGGACGCGCTCAAAATGTGGAGATCTATAAATACACACAATGCATGTGCCTCCGTGTCGTTTTTGGAGGGTACGCGTAAATCTCACCCTCTCGCTCTGTTTTTTCAGAGAGCCTGCTTTGTTTATTGTGTCTCTCTGTCCAACTGTAGTTTCCTCTACAGTAAAGTCCCTCCAGATGTGATGTGTGTGTGCGTGTGTCCGTGCACAGAATACATCATGCTTCTGTCCAAATAAAGCCATGCTGGGGCAGACATAATTTTATTTCACGCTCTGAAGTTTTATGTAAACTCGGTCCAAGTGACCGCCGCTAAGAAGTTTGTCACAAGCTAGACTGTGACGAGTGTCTTTTGCTTCCTTGATTATTGCATTCCTGGTGGAGAAGAAGACTGCAGGGCATTCACACTTTGTTTCAGCAGCCCTGCTGGTGGTAGGCCTGAAACGTTACGTAATTATATTGAGGAAATTAAACCAGGCAATGAAACCATGTTAAGGTTACATTTATTAAGATAATGTCCTAACTTTATGTTTAAGGGGCCTCAAGGGCCACCTGGTGAGATCGGACCTTCAGGACCACAGGGGCCGCCGGGTCCTCAGGGGCCGAATGGACTGTCCATTCAGGGGCCACCGGTAAGCTAAATACTGGGAATGTTACGCAAAGTTCGTTTCATTCTTTTTATTAATTTTATCTTTTTCTTTTTCTTTTTCAATTCCTCTCTCCTCAGGGGGCTCCAGGAGAGAAAGGAGAGAAGGGTGAAATAGGTCTGCCAGGTCCTCAGGTATGGGAAAATATATCGCCTGCCTGTCTCATCAGCACTCATGACAGCTTCATAACACCCACACGGTCTCTCATTAGCTAACCTCATCCCCTCCGTCAGAGAGTTATAATTATCACCATCCTGTGAGTGTCTGCGTGTGTGTGTAGCTTGTGAGGCATTCATGTGTGTCTCTATGTGTAGCTTATCCTGAATTTAGGAAACTGTTTAATACAATTTGATTAATACAAACAGATTATGTCCTCCAGTTGGCAGCCTAATAGAATCAACTAGTGCCTTTATGAATTACTCAACCTTCCTAAACTTAGTTTGAAAACTCGCTTGTTAGTGGATAGGGAATAAGTGTTAGAACTGAGATACGCTTCTCTGAAATAATAACAATCATTTTTTAAGGCGGCAGGAGGAAATATGTGGTTTATTAGAAATGACTTGCTGTCATCGTCTTTAGAAAATACCTGGTCAGTTTTCAACTGATAATTTGGCTGTAACTATTTAAAAAAAATAATAATAATAACTAACACATGGTTTTGTGTTTTTTAAAAGAAAGGATTTCTGCCAGCTTATAGGTTTTGGTAGCTTAATGAGATGTTTTGTCTTCTTTGTCTTTTGTACAAAAAATAAACAGCTCAAAACAGTTTAATAAAGCTTCAGATGAAGGGTATTGTGCTCCCCTTGCCTATTGTATTGTAATTGAGGTAGGAATATGAGGAGATAATTGCGAAATACTGATGAAAAAATGTGAGAGGAGGCAGTGCGTCTACAGTATGTCACTGTGACTGGTCGATTTGTTGATCTGACAATGCACAGATTCACAAAAATATAACAATTTTGAAGTATCGGTTGCTTGTTGATTGTCCCAAATGTAAGGTAATATGGTGTTCCATGTGACTTTAAATGGGAAACATTTGTGAAAACATCAAATGGGACATGAAAAGTTTACATTTACAGTTGAAGTCAAAAGTTTACATACACCTTGCAGAATCTGCAAAATGTTAATTATTTTACCAAAATAAGAGGGATCATACAAATCGCGGTTGTTGCAAAATGCAACATATTTTTATTTAGTACTGACCTTGAATAAGATATTTCACATAAAAGACGTTTACATATAGTCCACAAGAGAAAATAATAGTTGAATTTATGAAAATGACCCCGTTTAAAAGTTTACACTTAATACTTCTTAATACTGTGTTGTTACCACAGCAGTTTTTTTTTTTTTTTTGTCCTGAACAGTTAAACTGGCCACTGTTCTTACAGGTCCCACAAATTCTTTGGTTTTTAACCATTTAAACCCTTCAGATCCATCTTTTTATGCAACTGTTACAGAGGGTTCAAACACTCACTGATGTTTTAGAAGGAAACGCAATGCATTAAGAGCCAGGGGTGTAAACTTTTGAAGGAATGAAGATGTGTACATTTTTCTTATTTTGCCTAAATATATATATATATATATATATTTTTTTTTTTTTATTATTAATATATAGTTCTGCCCTTAAGAAGCTACAGAAGATATGTTCTGTACAGAAGACATGTTTCCCAGATGACAAAATAAGTAAAATTTACCCTCATCTTCAAATTCAAAAAGTTTTCACCCCCGGCTCTTATTGGATCATGTTTCTTTCTGGAGCATCAGTGAGCGTTTGAACTTTCTGTAATAGTTGCATATGAGTCCCTCAGTTGTCCTCAGTGTGAAAAGATGGATCTCAAAATCATACAGTCATTAGAAAGGGTTCAAATACACAAAAATGCTGAAAAACCAAAGCATTTGTGGGACCTGAAGGATTTTTCTGAAGAACAGCAGGCAGTTTAACTGTTCAGGACAAACAAGGGACTCATGAACAACTATCACTAAACAAAAACAAACAAAAAAACAACAACACAGTATTAAGAATCAAGTGTATGTAAACTTTTGAAAGGGGGCATTTTTATAAATTCAACTTTTATTTTCTCTGTTGGACTTTATGTAAACATCTTTTATGTGAAATATCTTATTCAGGTCAGTACTAAATAAAAAAACAACATGCATTTTGTATGATTCCTCTTATTTTGGTAAAATAATTCACATTTTGCAGATTCTACAAGGTGTATGTAAACTTTTGACCTCAAATGTATTTGTTTTCGCTATGAACGGGAGGTGTTTAGTGTAGGTTTTTAAGCAGTGGCATTACCCGAGCCTGCTCGAATGTGGCGAGAGAAAGCCTGTGTGGAGGGATGCTGATGTTGTTTGTGGGTGCTGGTAGAAGTGTAGGAGAAATAGCTTGTAGATTAGAAGGTGAGAGGGAATGGAAACTACAGGGCATGTTGTAGGATGACTGGAGAGGAGAGGAGAGGTTTAGATATGTCTGCCTCTGTGAGAGGAGAGAAAGAGAAGAGGAGATTGTTGGCTGTAGATGCAGTTCATCCGTGTGAAAACTGAAAACTGGCTGCTGATGATTGCAGATTTGTATGTGAAAAAAATTGGCAAAATTACCAGCTGTTATAAAGGTGGTGGGAAGTTGCAAATAGGGGCAGAGAAGGGAGTAGAATGTTTTGAAGAGTTTGCATGTGGCTGTTGATCTTTGTGAAAATATGAAGTTTTGGCAGTGTGGACCTTGACAGAAAAAGCTGAAAGCAGAAAAAATACTTAGATCAGCTGAATTTGTGCTATTTTCTTCATGCATCCCTGAGTTTACACCACAATAAATGAAGAACATCAGACAACCTGGGGTTGAAGGGAGTTTTGGGAAACCAAACTGAAACGAGCAACTCTTCCTACTCATTTCAGTACACCACATGCCACAACCTAATGATAATAAAGCATTTTGACATAAAAATGATCTTTTGAAGATCTTATTTGAGGGAGAATCTAATGTGCCTTAACTCAAAAGAACAATTCTAAGCAGGCAGGATGGAATTCGTAACTTTGCCTCAAGCAGATGTCTTAAACTTTCATGCTTCTAAAGCCTCTTTCACAAGCTTGTTAAAATTCTCCCTTTTCTGCGACAACCAACTGCTGGATTTTAGATTTCTGCTCAAAGTGTCACCAAAAGGATTCTAAAACATTCGCAGTGACAGTTCCATTTGTTGAAGAATAGCTGTTTGATGTAATGCCAATGACAACCACTCAGGAAAAATCCCCTAGAGTTCTCCAGGGTGACGAAAAGAACATCCCAGCTTTTCCAGTGGTCAAAGTACAAACACACACACACACATACATACGTTCCTCAGTCTTCCAGTATAGACATCTTGGCTTGAGATGGATATCCTCCTTTAAGCACAGGGGCCATCCGCACACCCGCTTCCATTAGCAGCCGGTATTGAGTTCTTTCAGAGTTATGTTGGCAGTATAGAGAAAGTGGTCCTTGCCGTACTGCAGCAGAGACACCCGTAGTTCTCACTCAGGGCTAATCTAACCTGTCAGCCTGTGAATTATATTCATTGGCTGCTGGTTGCCAGTCCTCCATATCATGTGCCGCATCTCTTTCTCAGTCTATCTCCACCGCTGGCGCTGAGTGCCCCGTATATAATACTTTTGTGGTTGCCCTCACACACAGTTTAAGAATTACGAGTCCACTTGTGATGAAACAAACCTGTTTTAGTGTGTGTGTGGTACTGATATATGGGGTGATGTTGAGTTGAACTTCTTGATTCGTAATTTTGTAGCTGAAGGGATGAAATATCATTATGAAGTGGAAGGCGGTTTTATCTAAATTAACGTATTTGTACAGGTTCACCTGGAGATGAGCAGGCATTTTTAGTTCATGCTCTATTGACAGGTTTGTGCAGTGGATTATGGGATTGTTAGAAGAGCAATGAAAGTGCTGACAGCTATAAAAAGCAGAGAAATGCTCAACCTTATGCAAATGGGAGGTGGGAAATGCTAATCGCTGAGGTGGAAGCAGTGACGCCTGTAGTAGACAGCCCAAACTGTGTGAATTTAGTGCTTTAAAGTCCAAATGAAATGAAAAACATTTTCAAAGTTTTTGGGGATTTTAATATGGATACGTTAGCCTTAAAGGGTTAGTTCACCCAAAAATTAAAATTGTTTACTCACCCTCCAGGCATCCTGGGTGTATATGACTTCCTTCTTTCAGACAAATGTAATCTGTGTTATATTAAAAATTATCCTACCACTTTCAAGCTCTAGCATGGCAATGGGTGGGTGTTTCTTTTCATCAGTCCAAAACAAGTCCAATAAAGTGCATCCATCCATAATAAAAAGTGCTCCACACTGAGTCTTGTGAAAACCAACGTTTGTTTACAGGAGCAAAGGAAGCAAAGTTTTCTTACTTTAGCAAAGGAAAACAGTCTCCTCTAGGTTAATATCGAATTCCTCTGACATTTTTCTTTACAAATTCTCATTTTGAACTTCTAATTTGTGACCGGTGCTTTGTGCTTTGTTACCTCTCTCTACGGCGCATCCCCATTCGCCACATCTGAGCGACGTATTACATCATCTGCCCAGAGCTGCTTCCATGTACGACTGTTGATTATTACGTTTTAGATATGGATATTTTTCTTACAAAAACGCATAGATTAACTACAGGATGCCTTTTTTTCACCCCCCGGAGTCGCATTTTATTGGACTTGTTTTGGACTGATGAAGAGAAACACCCACCCATTGCCATGATAGAGCTTGGAAGTGCCAAGATAATTTTTAATATAACTCCGACTCAGCTTCTCATCAATCTTTCTATCCAATCAAATGCTCTCTAGAATCCGAAAAGTCCCGCCTCCTACGCTATAAATAGTTGCTAAAGCTGCAGCTGAAATCGGTGACTTGTTCACAGAATTTGTATTTCTGTATGGTGAATGCACTATATAGGAGTTAGAGAATTATTTAGACAGTATAAATATGCTTTCCATTGAGGCGAATGAAGTCTGGTTTCGCACTGTGTCAGGCGACCTTCCACAGCGCACACAGTCTGCTCCAGTCCAGAGACAGATATTGCGGAGTGGATCATATGCGCCACATGAGTTGATGCAGACCACAAAACATAATGGACCAATTTGAATTCTACACGGAATGCTATATTTTATAGTGATATGGATGAGATTGTGGCTGTCGTATGCTGTCAAAAGTTACTTTACCGAGCTCAACAGCTCTGGCTCAAGCTGTGATATAAATTAAACGCTATTGGCTATTATTTTAAAAAGGGGGTGGGGCTGCTTGATATGTCCCGTCCTGTCTTCTTGTTCCAGCTGAAATTATGTCAACACATAGAATAACGCTGTGTGTTTCAAAACACTTCACTGGACCTGTAAAGGCACAATATGTATTTTTTAATTAAAATATCTAAAAACCACTAGATTAGTGTTATATATTTAGCTGACTTGTGTACTTATATTATCCCAGATGTTCCAAGAATGTTTAAATCCAGAGAAATTAGCAATTTTAACTAGTGTAACGAACCATGTCATTGCGTCACCTACGAATGACATCAAACACCCTCAATTTTCTGGTTTTATTTTGTAGAAAACATGGAAACCCCAAAGACACTTCAATATGTTATGCATTTTATTAGACAGGGGACGAACACACAGAGTAGCATTATAACAAAACTTTCAACACATTCAAATGTGTCTAGTATGATAAAACAGCGCTCTTTTACCTCTGGTATGCGTGACCGGAAGGATCGGAAGGGCTTGACTGTGGCATAATAAAAGCTCAGCTGCTTTCGAGCCGTGTATCACGCTTGTCCTTCATTAGCAATCGCTCCAGCGTCCTCGTTTTTCTTCCATGACTTTTAGTCTCACCCTGCTTCATACTACAATGACCTTAATAAGTCTTTAATACATTAGCTCATCCATGGACATGATTTCTGCCCGAGTCCCAATGGATTGCATCGGCTGTGGGGATGAAGACAACAACTACCATTATTCCACACTTAATCACGTCATCATCAAACTGTGCCTTTAGCTCTTTGTTTGTTTTGAATATGGACCCTCTAGCGGTGAAAACCTACATATTGTGCCTTTAAATGGTAGTTCACCAAATTCTACTCATGCTTACGTCATTCCAAATCTTTATGACTTGTGAAACACAAAAGAAGATATTTTAAAAATGCTTCTTTCAACTGTTTTTGCCCATACAGTGAAAGTCAATGTGTTCCATACTATGTAAGTCAATGGACTGGAATTGATTTTCATAGCTAGTGCAAAAAAAAAAAAACACTACAATGTTACACAAGAGAGCCCGCAGTCATTTGGTTACCAGCCCTTGGTTTCAAGGACTAGGCCACAGTTTATGTTCTTTTTATGTAAGATATCATAGCAGAGCAGCTCTTCAGATCACAATGACTCAGACCACACAAACTATCCTCATTTTTCGATTACCTCCTCAGCCTTGAGATTGAGCACTTAGATAATGTCAATATCGTTGCCGGTGAGAATAAGAGACGTTGTGTGTATGCCCACAGCCACGTGAAACAATAGGGCTGAACATTTATTGCTCTGCAAAGGCCACACGTTTTGTAAACAGCTATGTCTGTCATTGATTAGGTTGTCTTGTTTATTTACTTTCAGGGTGTACCAGGTGCCAGTGGAGGACCAGGCCGAGATGGACCTCCAGGACAAAGAGTAAGCATTTTTCGTAACTTAGTTCAAATTATATTGTTATGCTTTGTTATGATGTGAAGAAATCACAATAAGCTGAGGAAGTTGTACCACTACAAATGACTTTATGTAATATTCAGGGTTGTTAGTTTTGATAATTGTGCACAAATACAAATGCAAAACACCATCACCACTATCATCACTAAAATGAATACTTAACACTAACAGTAAAAACATAAAACCCTACATAGTCATAACTATATAGTCATATCAAGAACTGTTTCTTCTTAGATTTTTTATCAGTTATGAAATGCATATGGATATATGCATATGAAATGCATATGGAGACCCCTGTGTACTTTTCCATTTTTTGCACCCCATTTTATTTTATTTTATTTTTTATTTTATTTTATTTTACAGTTATACATATACATTCAGTCACATCTCAGTGTTTTAACCCTTTAACTGACCCCCATTTTTGAACATAGATGTGAAAGTGCACTATCCAAACCAAATACATTTTCTAATATGATTTTGAAGTACCATTTCCATGGTAATGCAATGTCAGATTTTAAAAATTGGTGAATTTTGAGGTTTTAAATTTTTTAATTGATATATAATTTATGATAATTTCTAAAAGACAATAAGGAAAAAGGCAACTAAAATGACTTTTGGTGACAAAGGTCAGAACTCCTGTTATGATGTAGATTTTTGAGGTGCACTCTTATCGTAAATTAATCTATTGCTGTTCCTACATAATTTGTAACAAAAAAACAGTGGTAAAATATCTATTTAGGAGTCTTAAACCTTTCCAACTATATATAGTTTGTCATGATTAGATTAGGATTTAATTGTAATATAGTGAAGTATAGCAACAGTTATAAGGTTGAAAATGCATATGGAGACCCCCGTGTATTTTTATTTTTTTATTTTATTTTATTTTATTTTATTTTATTTTACAGTCAGCTATATTCAGTCAAATCTCAATTTTCAGCATCTGTTAAAAATTCATTTTATGAATTTTTATGTACTTCTCCATTTTATTTTATTTTATTTTATTTTATCTTATTTTTTATTTTATTTTATTTTATTTTATTTTATTTTATTTTATTTTATTTTATTTTATTTTATTTTATTTTATTTTATTATTTTACAGTCAGATATATTCAGTCACATCTGTATGTTTTTAGGATCTGTTAAAAATTCATATGAAGACTGCTGTATACTTGTCTATTTATTTTATTTTAGTTTGCAATCATATAGATACATTTGTTAGATACATTTATTACTGTATCTCAATGTTTTTAGCTTCTGCTGAAAATGCATATAGAGACCCACGTTCTTTTCCATGTCTTGCACTCCATCTTGCGTGAATGTCTCCTCACTCGATCTGCACTCCCTCCCTGTGTGACTTGGGAGGTGGGATGATCCCTTACAGAATATCCAAAAATGCGCCTTGCATTTAAGTGGTAGTTCAAACTGGAAGGAAAATGAGCTACTACGGCATTTACATACGGGTCGTGGGGCATAAATTGGTTTTTGAATACTTAAATCACGATTAATGCTTTAATGCATGGTTTAACTGACAACCCAAGTGATGTTATTAAGCATGCACACTTTCAATAATGCCACGTAAGAATGATTCCACATGGGCGGCTCATCCAATGAAGCTCATGTGTTCTTCTGTGTCTGAACAGATCTGATTACACTGAAGGAGGCCCTGACTCACAGATTAAATTTGCAGGACTGCTAGTCAATAACACCACAACCTGAACTAATCAGATCTGTCCCGCTAGACTGTCATAATAAGCACTCAACGTGTTTGTTTTCGTTATTGATTTTGTTCCTCGTCTCCAAACCAAATGAAGCAACTTGTGAACAAAGCCTTACTTGACATTTCGGAATCACACACACGTGATTCACAGATCCTTAAAATGATTTTGGTATCAGCTCACACGTAACATGTGAAATATAATTGCCTCCTAGTCTAGGTGTCTTGTGCTGCATGTGTTGTCACAATAACAGGGGCGTTTAATATCGTCTTTCCTAGAAAAGAGCAATCGCATATACGTGTGTAGCCTATATAGATTAAATACCACTAGAGACGGAAAAAAAAGCAACGCTAGACTCGTTCTGTGAACTGTAATGAAAAATATGCATGAGGTGGTTATTCAATTACCATTCCCAAAGCTGTGTGGTGTAATTAAATGTTAATGTTTTAGTGTATGCAAGTTCGCCGTCTCTGTTTAGTAATGAGCAGCCTGAGTGGAAATGTTTGAATAAATCTGTCAGTTTGCATCAGAAAAGAAAAACAAGGAGCACAAATGGAGGTGTATAGACCACACTGCTGCTTACTGAACTGATTTAAAGCAGGTTGAGGGATAAATCTGCTGTGGTTTCATACACAGTAACTCACTATGACAGTTTAACAAAGAAAGCAGATGTTTGGCTTTGAACTTATGATAATCTTTAAACAGAACATTTGTAAAAGAATATTATTACAGTTCCAAGGTTAACTAACGGGTTGTCTTGCCTCTGAGCGGCACACAATGAAGTGCTGAAGAAATTGTTCAGGATTTCTTCATAGACCTCATGGAGATACTGGAGCAACTGTACAAAGTATAGTACAAAGAGGTGAAATTTCTAGATTGACACCAGGTTTAAAGTAAGATTGGAAATGCAGTGGAGATCAAAATTAGAATCAGTGACGTAACTGTGTTTTAAAAAGTGGGTGGGACAGGGATGTGTTTGGGGGAGACAAATAACAGCCTAGATATGTTATGTAGCCTAATTTGCATGCATAGGGGAACCGCTCTCTAAATGCGGGGTATTAAAACTGCTTTTAAATGCGCGTGCGCGTTTTACTTTAGGTTTCGCTTTAACGATCACGCAAATTCTCGCCGGTGCTGAGCGTGCATTCTACAATACAAGACATTCATTTAACAAACGAATTTGAAAGTGCGGGGGACACAAACGGGATTTTGAAAAGTGACGGGACATGTTCCCCCTGTCCCCAGTGGAAATTATACCCTTGGCTATAATAATATGAGTATAAGCCCCGAGATAATTCATGTCAGTGAATACATATATGTAGATATGCATTAATTATTTATATTCCCAAATAGTCTAGTGGTAGAATTTTTTAACCGGAATGAATACATGCTGTCAGCAAATGATTTCAGCAAATGATTTATTTTGCATAATTTGGGCTTTAACTAATGCCCAAGTAGTTACTTTGCATAATTTGGGCTAATCGTTGGCACTAAAAAAGCCATTGGGGGATTCTTATTTGAAATCATGGATAAACAACAGTTAACAAAGGTAAACAAAGGCCTGCCTGATCAACGCTAGCAATGTCGAACTGTAAATTGTCTAGTATGCCAATCACCCACCAAAACTTCATGCCTTATGCAAAATATGTTTTATTTAGTTAAAATTGAACGTGGTTGCATTTGTGCGAGTGCATGGTCTGCACTGCTCCAAAGCTTCTGATCTATAAAGCGCGTGTTGCAGCAGGAGTCAGAATTCACTGATCACGTATAGAGAGGCGCATTCAGTGCGATCGCTTCGTATAGAGAGCCTGGTTTATACCACTAGACGCATCAGTAAAAATGTTGCGAATATTGAGGAAACAATGGCGGACGGAGGAATTTGGTTTTCAAGCTAAAGTACAAAAAAAAAAAAAAAAACAGCGAAGGTAAACGTTGGTATTCTTGTGAAAAAATAACCATTGTCACCGACAGTTTCACTTTTCTTTTTGTTTTCATTTTGAAAAGCTGTCATTTACGTCAGTTACATTATAGAGGCTTTCTTTTAATTTTATTTGATTCCTCAGTGTTTGCTAAATGTAATTTATTAGTCGGTATAGGCTAATATAGCATGTGGTGTATATGCCATGCTTCATCTTATTCGTTTTGTAGCCTGTTTTATTGTTGTTATGCTTTTAATAAAGTATAGGCTACCAATGAATCCATCTTTTGTTTTAGTCTTAAAAAGTGAAAGGTGTATAAATGTACACATAAACAATAATCTTTTCTTGTAAAATGTGACGATCGCGAATTTGAAACTGAAAGCACCAGAAGGCCAACTTATAGCAAAAGAGGAACTCCCGTTCAAAAAATTCAAACCAAAAATAATACTACTGCTGCAAAAAAAAAAAAAAAAAAAAAACGTAAGGGTTGAGGGTTAACCACTTTTGTTACCATATAACTATAAACTATGATAAAACTTAATTAGCATGCATTGATTAAAGTTGTAGCCAAAAAAATAAAAACGACCAATTTTTGTGCTCCTGCGGCCAACGGAGAAAGTTAGTCGCAAATGAGTGACCCGTGGAAAGAATGAGTCTAGAGCCCTGGTCAGCCTGCGACTGATTCTGAAGCAGTGGTGGCAATAATTAAGGAGCAGTGGCAGGGACTGTGAGGGGAACGGATCGGGTCACTATGAATCTGGGGGTCACTGCTTCAGAATCAGTCCCTAGTGCCATCTGCGCGCCTGGTGAGATGTTCAAAAAGTTGTGGGGACAAAGTGGTGGAGGACATGTCCCACCTGTCCCACCCGTAAATTACGCCTATGATTAGAATGCAACCTAAAATTTCTTACATTTCAAGGTCATGGCTTAGTTCGCCTTACAGGAGTAGAAGGGACTTTTTTAAGTATATTTCATTAATTAAAGGGGTCCTATTATGCTCTTTTACAAAGTGTTGATTTTGTTTTGGGGGTGTACTAGAACGTGCTGTTATGATTGGTGGTTCGAAAAAACGCATTATTTTTAACATAATTTACATTATTTCAATACATTTCTCCCAGCCTGGCACAAAAGGCTCGATTAGTTCGGGGTTTAATGAAGGCCCGCCTTCCGAAAAATGAAATGTGTTGTGATTGTTTTGCTGTCCCAGTGCGTTGTGGTTGGCGAACAGCTTAGATGGTGTTTCAGTACTGCCACGCCTCTTGCCAAAGCAGCAAGTCTGCTCCGTTACAGTTAAGGATATATTAAGGTATACTTGACGCTACAGTAGTGTTGGGTCCTATCATCAGCCTGCGAGATCACCGATACATGATATAATCTAATTTATTTAATTATTTACATACTTAGTTTCATTGCCCGAAACCAGCTCCAGAATAAGGCTAAAAACAGCCTAACAGCTGCAAAAAGCAGCTACAGAAAATGAGCAAAGAACATTAACATTATCAAAGAACATCATCACTGATTAGCCTAGCCTAGTCTAGTGCAGGTTTATGCATTTAAAAAAAAAAACACTTGCATTATAAGTGAAGCTATCTACACTGTATGATGAATAAATCTCTTACCACAAACTGCACCAACACGTTCTCACTCCCAACTCATCACATATTGATGCTTGGTCAGGACCCCTTTTCGACGTGCAGGGTCCTCCATTGTTTTCAGTTGTTTGTTTTAATTTAATGGTTTGCATGCATTTGTAAAATATATGAATAATTATATATAAATTTATACTTTAATTGGAGCACCTAAACCCACCTCTACCCTATACCTACCCAATTCTGAACAATATAAAACACGTTAGATGCAAATAGAAGTACAGTCACAGGTATTTATTGCAAAAACTGTCCATAAACAAGCAGTATAAAAGCATTACAAACAGGTCCTGTTGCATTCCAAGTCTTCTGAAGCCATACAATATTTTTATGCAAAGAATTTGCTTTGACCCCCTATACTGCACACGTTTGCGATGCACGACTCCAACACAGCCACCAGAGCTGGTCGCGGCCACTCTAGTCAATGCTTGTGTTTATACCAGCAGTGCCCAAATATGCCCAAACATACACACCACACTGACTAAAATTCAAAAAGTGAAAAAGCATAATAGGACCCCTTTAGTGAAATATTGAAAAAGAACTCAAACTTAAAATTAGAGAACACTTACAAATACCTCCAAGTTATTGGTGTTAATCTTACACCTGCTGCTAAGTTCTTTAATTATATGACAAACCCTATTTAACTGGTAGCATTTCTCCAATTTTCACTGAGATTGCAAGATGGCAGGCCATTCTAAGGTGACTGAAACCCTGCGACAGAAGGTTGTCCAGATGAAGGCCAAAGGGATGACCCTTTCAGCCATTGCAAGAAAAGTTTAGTTCAAATCACTGATTTCTCGAATATTGCAGGTTTACAATGACACTAATTCATTCAAGTCCCCCAAAAAGGCTGGTTATCCATGTAAGACAAATGCACGAGAAGACAGGATAATGCAGACTCTCTCAATGGGGAATTGGTTCAACACTGCAGCGGGAATTGCTAGAAAATCCTTGGCGACAAAGTAATCGCTAAGAAATCCACTACAGTTACCAACTATGGAAGAGAGTGGAAGAATAGTGGACCAAGATCACACCAGCCCAGTCTGAGAAACTAGTGATGTTGAAATCATTTAAACCTATGGGCTCTACGCTTCCTACTAATTTCAGACAGCTTTAACCCTCCAAAATTTTAGTTGTTATCTTTTTTGCTACAGTGGTTGCTGTTCTCTAATTCTGATCACTGTGTTTTCCACAGAATTACGTTTTTTGTTAAAATGTCTTGGAAATGTTTTTTGATTGTTCTCTAATTTTGATCTCCACTGTAGATGTCAGTTTTTTTTCACCACCATTTTGAACATTTTGATGATAATATGAAATGTTAGTTGAGCACCAGATCAGCTGTGACACTAAAGACTGAAGTCATGGCTGCTAAAAATCTGGCTTTGCCATCACAGGAATTAATTTTGTTCTAAAACTATATTTATATAGAATATAGTAAACTATAAATAACTCTAGTTCTGGCATGTCACTGTTGCAGTGAATAAATGGTGTGTTTGGCCTCATATGAGCACAAAGCAAAGAGGTGTTTATAGCATGCTTCCACCATGACTCCTTCTTGAGGGAGGTTCTTATCCACCTCACTGTGCACACAGAGCAAGAGAGAAAACTTCTGTGACCTCAAGCACTCATATGGGATTGCATATGTTGCGTGCACTAGAACTATTCTGAAGCTTTACGCTCTTGAAGTGTGGTACTCCAAGAGTATGTTACACTTGAGGCGTTTTAAATGTTACATTGTTTTCCCTTCCCTCAACTGGCTTGTTTCCCAAATGGGCCTGATATTTAGGGCAATGAGGCATGTTCAGTGGAAGAACGCTTAAACTCAGTTGGATCACTGGCTAAAAGGAAGCAGCCAGAGCCGTATTATATAATTTGTGCAGACAGATCTGACAGTAAGTTGTTGTTGTTGAGTCTCTCTCCCCTACTGAGGTACTTTAGGTGCATCCCAGCATTCTACAATAAAACAGTAGTGGAATGGATGTAGAGTTAAAACACATTTCCACCTGTTCTGCTACTTTGCTGTGAGCATTTGTGGATCTGGTCTTTTGCATTGGAATCGCTGACTGTTGAACTGTTCCAAAAGACGTTCATGCTGCCAGTGTGGAGAGGTCAGCCAGAGTTGAACACATGCTGTTCATTTAGTGAGCCACTGATAGATTCAGCGAGCTTCATCATGCTGATTCAAACTGGTAAACTGTTAGTTTGTCTTTTTGGAGTGATTTAGTCATTTGAGTCATTTGTTTGTGAATCTGACTAGTTTCTCCTCGCTGTATGTTTGTGTGTTTGTGTTTGTTTTTGTGTGCAGCCTGCAAGAACATTATTTAGCCATTTTTATCTCAACACATTCATTTCAGAATATAATCTCGCATTCACAACTTGGGTAATGATTTATTTTGCTGAAAAAAATCTGTACAGGAAACCCTGACACTCCACAATGTGCTATCTTCAACTCTGCTTACTCAGATTCCCTTATGAGAATTGGGACTTACGCGTTTTACGGTTTCATACTATGTGCTAAAAGAAGATGCCATGCAGTATTTGTATTGATATACCACAGTTTTTTATTTAAACAAAGCATTGGAATCATCAAAAATTCTTTCATTTTAGGGCCTACCAGGTAAAGATGGACCCCAGGGACGACAGGGCCCCCCAGGACCGATGGTATGTAACATGATACAATCACTCTTTGAGTCTTTCTGAGACTTGGTCATGAACCTTTTGTCCTCTCAATATCTCATTTTAGGGAAGCCCTGGAGCACCTGGGGCTCCAGGACCAAGTGGATCTCCAGGGCATGTTGGTGATCAGGGGCCACCTGTGAGTATTGCATTACAGCCATATTAAACAAACTAAACTCAATATGTTGTAGATTGCTGGTCGTGTCATCAGCTTGCATCAGCTTACTGATATTTAAGCCTGTGTTCCTCTATGTAAGCAAAGAGGTAAAGTGTTCGGCTCAGTTCTATAAATGTGGTTTTGTGGAGTTCTTGTTTAGTAAAAGGAACATTGAATTCTGGCAGACTGTCCTACTGCTGAGTCCAGCATTATTCTTATTGAAGAACAAGACCACCCAAAGCTGAAAAGAATAGAAACCAGAATTAAAAACACTTTGAGGTCATGAAACAAATTGGCCCTTTAGTTCCCTACTGAACTGATATAGATTATAGTTGATAAGAAAGACCAGCATAGCAGTTCATCAGCATGTTTTGATGGCAGTGTGCTGGTGTGCCCATTAGCCAGCAGAAAAATCCTTACTGTTTTGCTGGTAAATAGAATGAATATGATGGTCCTCCAGTTAGACCAGAGGTGTCCAGCCCTGCTCCCAAAGGACCATTGTCCTGTTGAGTCAGAGATTTCCAGTCTTGCTCCTCAAGGATCAATGTCCTGTTGAGTCAGAGGTGTCCATTCCTGCTCCCAAAGAACCAATGTCCTGCTGAGCCAGAGGTGTCCAGTCCTGCTCCCGAAGAACCAATGTCCTGTTAAGTCAGAGGTGTTCAGTCCTGCTCCTGAAGGACGAATTTCCAGCTGAGTCAAAGGTGTCCAGTCCTGCTCCCGAAGGACCAATGACCTGTTAAGTCAGAGGTGTCCAGTCTTGCTCCTCAAGGATCAATGTAATGTTGAGTCAGAGGTGTCCAGCCCTGTTCCCAAAGGACCAATGTCCTGTTGAGTCAGAAGTGTCCTGAAGGACCAATGCCCTGCTGAGTAAGATGTGTCCAGTCCTGCTCCAGAAGGACCAATGTCCTGTTGAGTCAGAGGTATCCAGTCCTGCTCCCGAAGTACCAATGTCCTGCTAAAACAGAGGTGTCCAGTCCTGTTTGAAAGGACAAAAATCCTGTTAAATCAGAGGTGTCCATTCCTGCTCCCAGAGGACCAATGTCCTGTTAAGTGAGAGGTGTCCAGTCTTGCTCCCAAAGAACTAATGTTCTGTTTAGTCAGAGATGTCCAGTCCTGCTCCCAAAGGTCCAGTGTCCTGCTGAGTCAGAGGTGTCCAGTCCTGCTCCCGAAGAACCAATGTCCTGTTAAGTCAGAGGTGTTCAGTCCTGCTCCTGAAGGACGAATTTCCAGCTGAGTCAAAGGTGTCCAGTCCTGCTCCCGAAGGACCAATGTCCTGTTGAGTCAGAGGTGTCCAGTCTTGCTCCTCAAGGATCAATGTCATGTTGAGTCAGAGATGTCCAGTCCTGCTCCCAAAGGTCCAGTGTGCTGCTGAGTCAGAGGTGTCCAGTCCTGCTCCCGAAGAACCAATGTCCTGTTGACCCTGAGATGTTCAGTTTTGCTCCCATACTATGAATGTCCAGCTGAGTTAGTGGTGTTCAGTCCTGCACCCAAAGGACCACTCTCCTGTTGAGTCAGATGTGTTCAATTCTGTTCCCAAAAGGCAATGTCCTGCTGATTCAGAGATGTCCAGTTCTGCTCCCAAAGGACCAATGTCCTGTTGGGTTTAGCTCCAACCTTCTCCAACACACTTACACTGGAAGTTTCTAGATTACCAGTTTCAAATGTGTTTGAGATAAACTCTGCAGGAGGGTGGCCCTCCAGTAGCAGGACTGGGCATCCTCAAGCTAGAGTAACATCAAACATGCACTAACTAGCCTGATCTATTCAGCAGGGGAAATTTTGCTTTGAAGGTCCAGATATGTAGAAGCTAGAAATCCACCTACTGTATTTATCATGAAGAGTCACTTTATTCATGCCTAGAAATCATTTATGAATGCTGGAGCGGACAGCTCCACATGAGATCCTGTATATCATACAGACTTGAAGCACTTTGTTCTCAGGCTCACTGTAGTTTCGTTTCAGCCTGCAAAAATCTGTCTATACAGTCCGATCAGTCAGAGAGAGCCCTTAAAACTGAGAAACCTCAGATATTGTTTGCACAGAGCCTTTGACTGAAATGTTTGTTTCCCATTTGTATATTAGAAGCACACAAGGGATTCTGAATTAATGTCAGTCTCTATGAGTTTCCTACTGTGTGACACCTATATTTAAGTTGAAGCTCTATTACCTTGCATTTGTTCTCATAGATTTGTAAAGTGCAACCATATGCTTCAACGCAGTTGTTGAGGAACATCTGCAGAGCTCAATTGCAGTGTAACCTCTCATCACTGATTTGAAACCTGTACGTCTTTCTTTTTATAAGCCCTGGAAGAGAGATTGTCAGGAAGATGACAGGTTTATGACCAATTGTGGCCCAGTTTATGAAAGAGCAGCGCTTTGTTAATTCTACTACAATATAGATATAGAGCCATAACCTCCTGCTCCGATGTGTGAAATTACACACAGTACTTTAAATAAACTATGATCATATTCTCACACAGTCTGGCACAACAACCACATATCCTCATGATGAGTCCCAATGCACCTTAGAGCCTCCAATGACTCCGTCTCAGGGTTACATCTCATTTTTACCCAGATGTTATGATATCAGAATTGTTTAGCAGCCACGGTGCTCTGGCCACAAATCTCAGTCTGTTTTCCAACACATTAGGTCAGTGACGCATCCATTTTATGTTTTTGGCTCATGCGTTTCATCCGTGATCGATTTGGTCCACTCTCACATTCAAATCCCCCTCTCCAAACAGTCATTAATGTTTTTGTGTTTCTTTTTTGTCTTTTTCTCCTACAATCGCTGAATGTTTGTCTTCACTCTCTTTTCACAGGGGCCTCCCGGTGCAAAAGGCGAACGAGGAGAGAGAGTGAGTCTCCAATCTTCATCTAAACTGTCATGGAGTTTAGATTGTGGCATGTGGCACTCAGGCTCATAATGGTGGTTTATCAGCGGCAGGATTAAGAAGCTTGCTGACAGGCCTCTTGATAAAATTCACAGCAGCAACGCTGAATTATAGCTCCTTTATTCACACTCTCTCTAAATGCTTGGGGTTTTTAATTCAGTCACTGCGTGAGCATTAAAAGTAGTACAGGTACAGCTAAAGCCCTCTATAAAGCCTCACAGTCAGACTCGGTCCAGAGCTTCCACACAACAATATATTTGTGTTTTTATTCTTCGGTTCTGATTTCTCCACTGCTGTGGTACCAGCCACCACACAAAGGGTGTGTGGAGAGTGTTAAATTGGGTAAATTAAACACCCACGTTGTATAGGCTGTTAGCCTCCCTTTTTTAAGCAGCTAAAGCATATTTGTGTGTTGTTAGAGATTTTTTTTGTCACAGCAGCTTGTTGTTTTAATCCAGGCTGTATTCTTGCTTTTTAGGTCTTAACACTGGTGCTAGTGAGTGGGAAAATTCATTAGCACACAATATTGACACAGGGTATGGTCAAAATAGTCTTCACCACTGTCCTAGTAATAAGAAAAGGAGAAAAGAATAGGAAGATGCCCGTGGACGAATAAAACTTCCCACGTCTTTGTTCTCTCCACTTTAGTCCTGATACCTTTGAGGCTTTTAGTAGACCACAGCCACTGAAAGAGCTTTCAAATGTCAAAGACAAGAAATGCTAGATGCAATTCTGGCAAGATGTAAACAAGCCAACGCTTGTCATGATGTCACAGGATTTTTTTACTCGAAATCCAGGGGCATTTAGAGTCCTTGTGGGGAAAAATCCCATTACGGCATTTGGTTTAAGCCTACGCTTATATGCGTTGCCACTTGTAAGCTCTTTCAGTAGCAGTGGTTATCGTATCAGTATTTTGTGTTGTGGTAAAAATAGCAACAGGTAGTAGCTCACTGAGTGCAACCATTTCGCATCATTGAAATAATGGCACCTCCCATAGTCCAAAATATGTATAAAACGATGTACAGTTTTTTTGTTTTTTTTTTAAATAATGTAAATATTTCATGGGTTTTCTACTACATATTTCAGTAAGAGACATAATTTACATTATATTAAGTCATACAAGTTAATACACAAGGTTCCCTGTAAGATCCCTTACCAAAAAGTAGTATACTGCAAGTTTATTTTATTAAATATACTTAAGTAAAGTTCACATATATTTTTAGTATGCTTTATGTAGTAAGTATAAAAATATCAGCGTACTAGTAGTATACTTGTAAGTGTACTATTTCAATACTCCTTGGAACTAAATTGGCCCACTTTCTAGTTTATAAAAGTATACTTTTATGTATACTTTGAGTATAACAGTAGTAAACTTTGAGTACACAACTAGTTTACATCAATGTTTTTAGTTTGTACTGCAGCTATACTAAAAGTAAACTTATAGGTATACTGATAGTTTACTAATTAAATACTTTTAGTATTTTTAGTACACTTTGAAGTATAGTCTCAGTAAACTACTAGTTTAGTAGTTTTATACTGGAAGTATACTCAAAGTTTTCTTCAGGTGAACTTTACGTCATACTTTAAGTATAGTCCCTATTTAGGATTAATGTGTATATATTTTGTTATATGAATATCTGAACATATAAAACATTAAACGAAAGAACAGGATATCTGCTTGTAAACAAAAACATTTTATTCTAGCTTCATGCATTCTTTTTTTTTCTTTAAAAAAAAAAACAAAAAAAAAAAAACACTTGAATGTGGGTAAGTTTCATAAATAAAATATGAAGAAAGAAACATTTTGAAAAAAAAAAAAGCTGAAAAAACACTATGAATTTAATTCAGAATGATATAATCAGATGGAATTGATTAACACCCCAAAGCTTGACAGTCATTATAACATCTTAATTGGTCGACATTTTATTCCATAACATTACAGTTTTTATGCTGTTTTATGTCTGATGATCCTGTTAGATTACATGTGGAAGCATCTGTTGTTTCAGTTTCTTCTTCACTTGTGTTTTTTTGGAAATTCTGTACAGAAAATGTGTACTAGTGCCCCCTACCGTATAACCATGAAAACACAGATTCTAGGAGCACAAGTATAGCTCAATTATATTTAGACTTTTTCTAAGTATAAGTCAAGTATACTTAAATGTCATTTTAAGTCATATTTCTTAGAAGTACATAAAAAGTAAACTATAAGTATACTTTCCTATTTTTAGTTTAAAAGAAGTATGCTAATAGCACACTTGAATAAACTTCTTTTTCGTAAGGGATCCGGCAAATCGGACTCATTGTACAGTACTGTTTCTTAGTTGTAGCTCTCCTATTGCATAACATTCACACAGTGCCTATGGGTTAAACTGATTGTAATATTTAACTTAAAATGACAGAAAACTGTGACTGAATCCCATGTTGTTTTTTCCCGAAGGGTGACATGCAGTCTCAGGCCGCTGTCCGTGCCATAGCGCGACAAGTTTGTGAACAACTCATTCAGAGTGAGTTGAGAATGTGTATATTTTGTGTACATATATCACTTGAACAAGTATTTGATATGACACTCTTATTCTGAATTCATGATTCACAGGAAGTCGTCTAACCTCTGCTGAACCGCTAAGTGAATTTCTTTTTTTCTCCCTCCCACTCAGGTCACTTGTCTCGCTACAACTCTATTCTCAACCAAATTCCCAGTCAGGCTGTTTCGGTACGAACAGTACCAGGTCCACCGGGTGAGCCTGGTCGGCAGGGACCTCCAGGGCCTCAGGGAGAGCAGGGTCCTCCTGGCAGACCAGGATTCCCTGGAGCCAGTGGGCAAAATGGCCGCCCAGGAGAGAGAGGTAAACATTTTTACATGTAAAATAACCTACTGCATCAGTAGAGACTGTGTACTGCGGATACAGTATGCGTAATGCAACAGTACACACGTGTTTTGAATTTAAAGGCATTAAATTGTTAAGGGAAAAACTGTTTTGAAGATTCATTTGTAGAAAATAGTAGCTTTTGTGAACCCTTGCAAATAATTGCAAAATTATTATGTCAGTGGGGTATTAGATGCATAAACGAGCTGTGCAGTGTACACTGGATTATTTTAAGTCTAGTATGAATAGTATAAAGGATGTTTAGTTAATGGTCCTCAAGAGAAATTTTGGCCTTGCAGCTTAAGGTTAAGCAGAGATCTTGTTGCGGTAATAATATTGAACATTAGCATGACCTCTGTGACCCCAATCCGTGATAAATTTTTGCTAACATCTTGGCTGACAGCCCTGGCTAACCTCAATACCACCCGTCAATATAAACAATATGTAAACTACTAATTTTTTTTTTTTTTTTTTATGGTTAATGTAAGTAAGCCAAGAACAACTACTTCAAAGATTCCACAAAGCACTGCAAATGCTTTTCTCTCTTTAGTATGTGATAGTTGAATTGAGGTTGACAGCCTCTTAGGCAAATCCCACAAACTGCACTGAAAAAAAAAAAAAAATGAAATGAACAGTTTGTCTAAAAGCTTTGTTTTTGTCTCAAAATAACACTTCCCATAAAAAATAAATAAATAAATAAAAGAGTTTTTGTTTATTTTTTCACTTTATACCAGAGTGTTGATGTGCAGAACAGTTTATTTAGGGTCATAGTAAGTAAATTAAAAATTAAATAACAAAAAATATTTGTAATATATATGACTTAAAAAAAAATGAAGTTGTAAAAAATCCTAAAATTATTATACTGAGCTGCATTAAACATTTTGGCTTATGTTTTAAGAAAATATATTCATTAAGTATGGTATGGTCTTTATAAAAAACAATCGTTTTACTTATATACATTTATTATTTACTTACGTTTATCATATGTATCATCATATATATATTACACGAGCAGCCATGCGAGCTCACATCTCCGCTGACACCCTGAAGCTCACATACCGGAAAACATTGCAAAGCAAATTTTCAAATAGGTGTTATATTTATTAAACCGCATATCTGAAGTCTAAACAAGTACATTCTCGCAAAAAAAAGCTCTTAAAACTACATTCCATGACACAAAAACAGTATTATTTATAAAAATATAGTAGATTTGGGCATCCATCATGACATTGGCTATGAGAAATACTGCAAGCGGAGTGATATCCCTGAAATGTCACACTCCTCTCAGCCAGTCAGATTCGACCAGAAAGAACTGTTGTACCTAATTAATTAGTTCTTTAAAAATAATGTGATTAAAATATTTTAACGCTGTTAACACGCTGACCCCTCCCCCAGACATGTACGTCATCTTGTATTTCATATAGTTGACTATTGACAAATATGATGTAGGGCAACAACTCCATAAATGCAGTTATGCCCTAAAATTCAAGATATTGATGCAAAAAAGGCCCTTGTGTTTATTTTGTCTTATATTTATATATATCACACAAGAGCAGCAAGAGCAATATGACACAAGTGCTGATTTTGTCCTGATCTATCACAAGCTTAAATGTGATTTTATACAACAGTTCAGTAAATAAGAAGTTGATATTGTGTTATATTTTAAACACAATATTATGTGTTTTTACTCAAATTTTTAGAGAACATATTACCTTTGAAAACATAGCAGAATTGTTGCACGTCTCCGCACAACACAGCTGTTTAGTTTCTCAATAAATCCGCGTTTTGAAGAAATCGTGTGAATCAGTGATTCAAGGGCCCATTCATAAAGAGCACCATTTACTTCATTCCTGAATGAATCAGCCGTTTGAATGAATCGACGATAATGACTTTTACCGCCACCTACTGGCAGATTTAGTTTCTTATTTAATAATAGTAATAAAAAAATAAAAACATTAAAGGAATAGTCATGTCATTTCAAACTTTTCTTTTATGAAACAAAAAGGAAAGTATTTTGAAGACAGTTGACAAAGCTGTTTTGGTTACCATGACTTTCATTATATGAACAAAAAATACTTAAGTGTTTCTCAAATTATCTTTTATGTTCCATAGTTCAGCCGTGGCAGCCTAAATGTTTATGTGTAATAAATTTTATGTTGAATTAAACAAAGTACTTTTTTCTAAAGCTACAATTTGTAATGTCCACTTGATACTTTCTCATTTAAAGGAGAAGTCCACTTCCAAAATAAAGATTCACATATAATGTACTCACCCCCTTATCATCCAAGATGTTCATTTCAGGAAAACATTTCAGCATTTTTCTCCATATAATGGACTGATATGATGCCCCATGTTGAACTTCCAAAATGCAGTTTATATGCAGCTTCAAACGATCCCAAATGCGGTTGTAAACGATCCCAGCTGAGGAAGAAGGGTCTTATCTAGCGTAACAATTGGTTATTTTCATAAAAATAATCAATTTATAAATGATGTCATTTATAAATTTTTGATGTCAAACGATCTTGTCTTACTCTGCCTAGACTGTTTATTTTCCTGTTCATGACAGTTATGGTATCTCGAAAAACTCCCATCTCATGTTCTCCCTCAACTTCAAAATCATCCTATATCGCTGTTTTACCTTTTTTGTTAAGGGTGTTTGATCTTCTTTGCATGTTCACTTTGCATAGACTGGGTCGGTACTTCTGCAGCGATGTAGGATGATTTTGAAATTATTTTTGAAATTGAGGGAGAAAATACGATTGGAGTTTTTCGACATACCCTAACTGTCTTGAGGCAAAATACACAGAGTTCAGGGAGAACAAGGCAAGATGAGCGTTTGAGATTAAAAAGTATTTGAATTGTATTTTTTAATGAAAATAACCAATCGTTTCACTAGAAAAGACCCTTCTTCCTCGGCTGGGATCATTTACAACTGCGTTTGGGATCGTTTAAACACGTTTTTAAACTGCATTTTGGAAGTTCAAAATCGGGGCACCATACCAGTCCATTATATGGAGAAAAATGCTGAAATGTTTTCCTCAAAAAACATAATTTCTTTACAACTGAAGAATGAAAGACATGAACATCTTGGATGACAAGGGGGTGAGTACATAATATGTGAATCCTTGTTTTGGAAGTGGACTTCTCCTTTAACACAAAAATAACTTTAAATAATCTTTTGTGGGTATTTTCACAGTCAAATTTATTTAGCAAATAATTAGACCAATTAATCGACGCATCACGTAATTAATTCGATTAAAATTGTTAATTTACTGACGGTCCTAATATGTATATATACATCTCAAATTATTTCGTCAGATAAAAATTTGACAAAGACTAGTACATTTGGCTGTAACATTTGGTCCAAAGCATTTTTTTTTTCAGTGTGACTAAAAAAAAAATAAAATAAAAAAAATTGGAACTTTCATTCCCCTGAATACAACTGTACACAAATTGCATTAGATCTGGATGACCTTCCTGCCAAGAGCAACTCTCAGCCAGAGTCTTTATCATGAGTGAGTGTCCACACTGCTTAGTCTCCTGTCCTCAATTAGAAGAGCTCTGACACACAGCCAGAGCTTTCAGCATGAGATATTTCACCATCATTACTGCTTCTCTCAGGGATCTGCACACTCAAACATTCAGATATCAAGCAGAAACATGCAGAGCATGTTTATGATGCAGTCAGTGCAAAACAGAGCTGCTAATGAGGGATAACATAGGGGGGATATTTGTCTGTTTATGTTAACATGGGGCCTATAATGAGGAATCTTATTCAGAAGTTGTCTTTTAGATTGTCAGTGTTGTTCAGAGGTGATGAAGATCAGACTGCCTGTGGGGCAAAAAAGCTGCTTACATTCAGAATGTTCAGACCCTTAGAGACAACACTTTGGACAAATGAACCATGTTTCAAAGAAATCTTATTATTCCCATTCATTTCAAGGTGCTCTTTGGTGTAGTTACAGCATCTGGCAGTAAAGGTTAATTGGATCAGTTGGAACGCTGACCACTTACTGTTTTTATTTCTCAAGTTGACTTCACAAAGAAAGAAGGACACTATAGATAGCTTCTGATAGATTTGTGTGAGAAAACAGTTGCGATTCAAGTTGTCAGTCACTTAAATAAGTTATTCCCTTCTGCTGTAGCTCCCACTGCTTTCTTACTGACAGATCAGCCACATCAGACCTGTCAGAATGTGTTATTAACACCATCCAGGTCTTTTATTACTTCCCTTATGGTGTCGTAAAGGTGTGGAATAAGTTAAATCGCATGGAAAGAGACGGATACAGCTTCTTCAGATGGGTTTGCATGTTCTAACAGATTCTTGCCTCTCTTTGTCCAGGTCTCCCAGGAGAAAGGGGAGAAAAGGGCAGTCCAGGGATAGGGACACAAGGCCCTCGTGGTCCTCCAGGGCCCCCAGGTGAGAGACTGTTAAAATGTTAGATGACTTCTTTGTCCTCAAGCCGGTAGTAAAACATTAATTTCAATTCAAATTGGAAAAAGTAGAGCTCAGTGTCTTCTTATTGCACATGCAACGGGAGTTTCCATTATTAAATGTCGTCTGTCGAAGAAAACACAAGCTTGCAAACTTTTAATAACCTCTGCACACATCTTGATCTGCTTTTGGTTTCTTTGATTCCTGTCTAGAATATCAAGCAGATATTGAAACAATATTTGGGTCAGGGAGAAATGTTTTCATATCGATTTTAGCAGTACGGCTGGTCGGTAGACTTTGAAAAATGTCAGCGTCGGCTCGCTGTTAATTGTGCTTTGATCAATATTCTTTACAAATGAGATTCATTGAAGCAACATAGCTGTAATAGCCACTGACATCTGAGAAGGATGTGGACTAGAAAAGGATAAAACTTGTATTTTGCGAGGAAGGAATCCAGACACACTTTGGGTGTGGAGTTCAGCGAGGTCTAATGAGGCAGATATTAATGGCTAATGTCTTATCCCACTCAGGGCCTCCTGGAGAAGGTCGGACAGGAAGTCAGGGTCCTCCAGGAAGACCTGGAAATCAGGGGTCCTCAGGGCGTCCAGGTATCCCTGGTAGCCCTGGTCCTGCTGGACCCCCCGGCTACTGCGACCAGAACTCCTGCATTGGGTACAACGTTGGAGGTAATCCTCTCCTTCTCTTCCTCTCTCTCCCAAACTCCCTCTATCTGACAAGGTTTCTCAGTTTCTTTTAAACTTTATTCTATCAGGTACATCCAATGGGTCTCTTTCACTAATAATTGAGCACAAGTGATCTTACAGTATGTGTGAAGAAAAGGTTTTTGGCCAATATTTCCACCAGATTTTTGACATATGCACATATTTGTTAGCTGTTTATGAGTGCAGATTATTCTAAATGACAGAGCAGCAACTAGAGTAATATACACCCTTCAAGCATTGATACACCAATTTAAAAAACAGCTACAGCCAAATCCATTCTCCACTTCACTTTCTGAATTTGAATTAAAGTAGCAAACAGGATGTAAAATTGCACAAACAAAACTAATTGAAATTCACCCAGCTGTAATTCTTAACTAGAAACACAAAGCTTGTCAAGACTAGGTAGGGTGGATAGATAGACAGACAGACAGAAAGACTAATGAAAAGGTGGATAAATGGGTGGATAGATGGATATTATAGATAGACTGATGGATGGACGAATGGATGGATACTATAGATAGATGGATTAATAGATGGATGGATGGATGGATGGATACTGTAGATAGATGGACTAATGGATGGATGTATTGATACTATAGATAGATGGATTGTTGGATACTATAGATGGATGGATGGATGCTACAGATAGATGGATAGTATAGATGGATTGATTGATGGATGGATGAATGCGTGGATGGATACTATAGATAAATGGATAGTTAAGATGGATGGATAAATACTATAGATAGATGGATTAATAGATAGATGGATATTATGGATGGATGGATGGATGGATGAATGGATTGATACTTTAGATAGATGGATGGATACCCTAGATAGATGGATAGTATAGATAGATGGATGGATGGAAGGATCGATACTATAGATAGATGGATACTATAGATAAATGGATGGATGCATGGATGGATTGATACTATACCCATTTCAGGTCTTGCTGTCTCTACTGACAAGCTGATGAAAACCACTGCTATAGATGAATGGATGGATGCATGGATGGATTGATACTATAGATAGATGGTAATATAGATAGATGGATTGATTGGATGGATACTATAGATAGATGGATACTATAGATGGATGGATGGATACTATAGATGGATAATATAGATAGATGGATTGATTGATTAAATAGATACTATAGATAGATGGATACTATAGATGGATGGATGGATACTATAGATAGATAATATAGATAGATGGATTGATTAAATGGATACTATAGATAGATGGATACTATAGATGGATGGATGGATGGATACTATAGATGGATGGATGGATACTATAGATAGATGGATTACTAGATAAATGGATACTATGGATGGATGGATGAATTGATACTATAGATAGAGGGATGGATACTATAGATAGATTGATTAATGAATGGATGATGGATGGATGAATACTATAGATAGATGGATGGATGGATGGATACTGTAGATAGATGGATTGAGGGATGGATGGATGGATGGATGGATGGGTGGATAGATAGATAGTATAGATGGATGGATGGATGGATGGATACTATAGATAGATGGATGGATGGATACTGTAGATAGATGGATTGATAGATGGAATCTATAGATGGATGGATGGATGGATGAATGCTATAGATAGATGGATACTATACAGGGCTCAATGCCTTGATAATATAGATAGATAAATGGATGGTTGGATACTATAGATAGATGGATTAATAGACGGATGGATTGATACTATAGATGGATAGATGGTTATATACTATAGATAGATGGATTGATGGATGGATGAATGCTATAGATAGATGGATACTATAGATGGATTAATAAATGGAGGGTGGATACTATAGATGAATGGATGGATGATGGATGAATACTATAAATTAATTGAATAATGAAAGGGTGGAAAATGGATGGATGGATGGATACTATAGACAGAATAATGGATGAATGTATGGATACTATACAGGGGTTGGACAATGAAACTGAAACACCTGGTTTTAGATCACAATTAGTATGATATTGGGCCTCCTTTTTCAGCCAATACAACATCATTTAATCATGGGAGTGACAAATACAAGTCCTGCAAAGTAGCCAGAGGGATTTTGAGCCATTTTCCTCTTGCAGAACAGTGGCCAGGTCACTATGTGATGCTGATGTGGGAAAACGTTTCCTGACTCGCTCCTCCAAAACACCCCAAAGTGGCTCAATAATATTCAGATCTGGTGACTATGCAGGCCATGGGAGATGTTCAACTTAATTTTTATGTTCATTAAACCAGTCTGTCACCAGTCTTGCTGTGTGTATTGGTGCATTATTATCCTGATACAGAGCACTACCTTCAAGGTACAATGTTTGAACCATTGGGTGCACATAATGAAACTTTACACTCTGCTCTAACTAGTGTAATGTACAGTAAGTGAAGATTGGGCACCAGACAGCGCAAATATAGCCATGAGACCTCCAATACTATATTGGCGAGTGTTTCAGTTTCATTGTCCAACCCCTGTAGATAGATGGATGATTAATAGATGGCTGCAACACAATGCGATAAGGTACAGTAATTCGATAAAATAATATGAGATGATAAGATATGAAACAATTTGATATGAGACAATATAAATGATTAATGGATGGATGTGACAGACAGACGGACAGACAAATGAAAACATTCAAGTTCTATGCACAAATAGGTGCGTATGCCCAGTTAGTGAATGGAACCCAATGAAATCTACATGTAGTTGTCAAGGTAACCATGGATACTCAACATCTGAAAGTCAATTATAGAGTTAGTCTGGTAACAGCGTCCCTGACAAGTCCATTATTGAGCTGTGGGTTTAAGACTGCTTCAGGCTTCACTGGTAATAATCACCATACAGCAAACTGACGAGGGAACACACCACACTGTCTTCCATACTGTTATTCTCCATGGCCTTTTGAAGTGATTCGCACATTCTCGCCTGAGATTGCATTTCCATAACTGTTAATGAATGGCAAACCCATTGCTTTAAAGAAGCTTGTGGTATGACTCAGAGATTTTCATCCTATTAAACTAGCCCTTCCCGAACCGTTATTCTACTTATAAATTTCTCATGGAGTCTAAACGCCATCAAAGTTTAAGACTGAGCAAGATTTCAGTATTTCTCCTTTTAATATGAGAAAGGGTGGACAGGAATGGACAGCAATCTTTAAATAATTGATTTATCAGATCATAGCAAAGCTTTCTACCGAACGCCTCGCAGATTATTGCACTTTTGTATTGTGAAAAAAATAAAGCTAATGTTCTCTGGGGTTTCTGCCATGTAAGGCCGTTAAATGACAGTGTAATATTCCACTCAATAGATGAAATACTGCATCAACACTTTTAAGATCTATAAAGGTTATAGCTTCAAGCTTTCAGTCAGCATAAAATCTTGCAACACAGCTTAATAGTATTGCAAATTGCTCTGTAACTTATTCAGCCCTCATTCTCTGGGATAATACTTCATTTCTAATGAGAGAATGTACGTTTTATGTGTATTGACCAGATTTTAATGCCTTATTGAGAATCCTTGACTCTCTTTCTGAAATGCCACTATGTAAAGATTACAGTCTGGCAGACAAGGTGTTGCTGAGAGCATCATGTTGGTTATATCGGGCTTACACTTACCGCAGTGTCTCTTTCCTCTTTTACCGGGTCGTCACTGTCTCACACCTGCATGTGAAGGTCCAGAGCAGTATGAGAATGACTACTGAGAAACAGTAGAGAGCCACCTGCTCTTCTCCTCTCTCCCTTCATTTCATCATCCCACCTGCTTCCATGGGCCGATACCAAAGACTGTATCTGGGGAGGGTCTTTTCCACACATTCCCAAACTCGATAATCAATGTACTTGGTTCCCCAACCCTCAAAATGTCACCACCATTGAAGCCCCATGCCTTTTAAAGGCAAACCTCAGTTTCACCCTGTTCCTAGACAAACTAAAGCACTTTTAACTTTTTCTGCCAGCAATGTTGAGATTTTAAATCCACGCTCCTAAAAATAAAGGTTCCCAAAGGAGGTTTTCGTGGCAGTGCCATTGAAGATTCATTGTAGGTTCCACAAAGAACCTTTAGGTGAAAAGTACTTAAAAGAACCATTTTTTTTCTTAGTTTAAAATGCATTTTTATAATTTAAAAAACCTTGTTTAATGGATGTTTAAGGTTCTTAATGGAACCTTTAGGGGCTTTCGCACTGGAGAATAACTCATAGAACTATTGGCAAAAGTTCCCACTCTTTGGTGTGTTCACACCACAGGAACTAGGATTGTATTTAGGTCCAGAACTCTGTTTGGGGGAACTAAATTAGCTCCTACTTCAGAGTATGGTCTAGGGCTGCCCTCAACTAAAGATTTTTCTGGTCGACTAGCAGTCATTCGTTTTAGTCGCATGTTTATTAATAAACCATGTAAATAAAAATAATGAGCCTTTAATTGCCTACATAGCCTAATAAGCACTCAAGCACTGACATAAAGCTTGTCTCAGTGCACCAGCAGATATAATGATTATGAATGTGTCAGGGGAAAACAGCAAGGAGACTGCATTCACGTTTAAATAATTTATTGATAAACTAGTGCTTTCTATTTTTTATTTTTCTTTGGCTTAGGAGATGAAGTCGGCAACACTCGTCATCTCCGCAGTAGTGATGCACCTGTATGCATGTTTTATACACTTTACATAATCTGAGAATATATTGTTTTCTATTTTAATCGTTTCATTTGAAAGTATACATTTTACTCTCTATAGATATATTTATCATATCTGTAAGGCAAGTATACACAGAGTTTCGAAGTTTCGCACTCAAGTTCACAGAGACCGAGACGGCAGAAAGCGCATCTTTGCTTTCATTATTTTACAAAAGCACAACGTTTTGTTGTTATTGTGAGTGCACACAAATAAATGTAGAGTCTTTACATATTCGAAAGATGTATTACTTTTATCTTTATGACCACCAATAATGGAGTATTTTAAGAGTAAGTGACCACTCCTGCGCCTTCATCTGCGATGCAGTAAGCGCGCTATATTCAGCTTCCACACTCCGCACACACACTTAACACTTGACACTTTTCTGCGACAAATAAAATTTTGGTCGACCAAGCCTCTTCTCGTCGACTAACAGTTAGTCGACTATTAGGGGGCAGAGCCCTAGTAGGGTCTAATAGAGTTCTATAGGAACTACCAGTGACGTAAGTGTATGCTGATTGGCCAAACGCATACAAAACACAGGCAACCCAGCATTTTTTAAAGCCTGGTTGCATTCGCACCGGCAGCGGGAACGTCAACAGCCGGTGACTGGAGGATGCCGTGAATGGAGTTGTTTTTGTTGTGTGTTGTGGTTTTCGTGATCCCGAGATGGAATGTCAACACAATTTACGCAACTGAAAGAGCATGAAAATCTTACTAAATATCTGGTGGCTGTGTTAGAACCTAGGCTGAGAAAGAACACAATGCTGCAGACAAGAGGTAGCTAAATGCCATTATCACTGTTTTCCATAAGGGTTTTCGCACTGGAGGAACCTTTCATAGTTCCTAGAACTATTGGTGGAAGTAACTGCTTTTTGGCTTGTTTGCACCGCAGGAACTACAAATGTATTTAGTTCTAGGAACTCCATTTGGGGAACTAAATTAGCTCCTACTTCAGAGTAGGGTCTAAAACAGTTCTATAGGATCTACCAGTGATTTAAGTGTACGCTGCAGGCTTGTGCACAATTCAGAATTTAATTGAGAATGACTCCTAAATTCCAATTCAATTCTTGAATTTGAATTGAATTTGAATTGATGTCAAAAACAGGATCTAGAATTACAATTCGAATTTGAATTAAAGGAAGCAGAATTGCAATTCAATACAAATTCAAAGAAATTCATATACATAAGTGAAGTGTTTAACAATGAAGCTTTACAATATATGTCAGATATGATTTCATTACATATTCTATAAATGATATTAGTTTGAACTACTTGTACAGATTACATTAACAGGAAATGTTTCCCCCCAGCAATGAATGTTAAAAGCTCTAGTCACAGAACAGATAATTAAGTTTGATTTATTGGAATTGTAACTGTAAAAAGCTATTGAGAATTAGATGCAACAGTGTTGCTCAGTGAGTTTTGCATTGGAATAAATGACAACTGCATTTACAACGACTTTGTGTTATTTGATTACTTTGAAATGAAAATAACATTTTGAACAAAACTAATCAAACATTGAGGGAGTAATTTATTTCAAGAATTTGATCATTATCTATATGTTGGAACAAAATGTATGCAGGGTTGAGAAGTGACTAGTTATGTGTAAGGAAATTATGCTATTAAATTACAAAATTAATGTAATTGTATGTGAGATTCAACACATTCTTTCTGTTGTATGACTGTGTGGAATGTCTTTGAATTGCCATGAATTTAATTCCACTTCCTGTCATTCCAACTCCAATTCAAATTCAACTTCCTCTGGGGCGGAGTCAATTCAATTCAAATTCCAACTCATGAATTGAATGGCGGCCAATTCTGAAATTCTGAATTGTGCACAAGCCTGATACGCTGATTGGCCAAATGCATACGAAACACTGGCTGGCTACCTGTTTTTTTTAAAAAGCTGTGTAAAAATGTTTACTCCACGAACATGGAAAACAGTGATAACAATGGCATTTAGCTTCCTGTTGTCTGCAGCGTTGTGTTCTTTTCTCAGCATCAGTGATATGTAACATTGCAAGTTGTCTTATGAGATTTAGTTAGATTTTCATGCTCTTTTAATCGTGTAAATTGTGCGTTTACATTCTCCGTTATCACAAACCCACTAGACATAACAAAAACAACTCCGATCACAGCGTCCTTTATTCTCTGATTGTTGACGTTTGCAAATGGTGCGAATAAAAATGTAAAGGGATAAAGGGATAAATTGAGGAATAAATTGTTTCACTAGGAACCACCATTCTGGCTAGTTCCTAAAACTATGTGGTGTGAATGCGAATTTTTATGTGGCTTTTCATAAATGCCGGGTAGCCGGTGTTTTGTATGCGTTTGGCCAGTCAGCATACACTTGTCACTGGTAGTTCCTATACAACTGTTTTAGACCCTACTCTAAAGTAGGAGCTGATTTAGTTCCCCAAACGGAGTTCCTAGAACTAAATGTGTTCCTGCGGTGCGAACACGCTAAAAAGTGGAAACTTCCACCAATAAATCTAGTAACTATGAAAAGGTTCCTCTGTTGTGAAAGCCCCTGTTGTTTCAAAAAAAGAACCTTTATTTTTAAAAGTGCACATCTAAATCAATCTATATCACCTTCAGAAAGCAATCTGTTACCTTTCCTGTTTGTCTTAATGTCAGCTGCTTGGCAGGCGCATGATCCCTGAAAGTATGTGATTTGAAATCTGCCATCTTTGCTTAATTCTGCAGCCAGATTTTTGAGCCAATCACCTGAGCCATAAATACCATGTGACCAATCACTCTAGAGCAGCACAATTATGCTGACTGGCTGATGGCATTACAAGAAAGCCCTCCAAAACGAATCAGTCACTATTAGCATTCATTCCGTTTAAAATAGCCACCAATGGAAATTCTTTTAGCTAGATGGTGTCGTTTCGACACTTTCCAGCAGGGGCTAACTGAGCTATGCTAACCAACTATCTACCCCTTTGTCTGAACTAATCTAATCTCAGTAACAACTCTCTGACTTCCTTTTCTGCCTTTCTGCCTTTTCCTTTTCTAACTCAACGCCTGCTCACTTGGTGGTGGTGACTGAAAAAAAGATGGCAACCGATCTAATTCCCCCATGTTCCCATAGTACAACAGTTACCCTCCAACCCCTACCAAAACTACGGCCCCGCCACCAACTACAACAACGACGAGGAGGAAGAGGACCCTTACGGTGGCTACCGTGCCTACCCTCCTCAGTACTACCAACCCAGCTATCCTGACCCCCATGCTGCCAGGTTTGGCCCTGCCCACCCTGGTGACACGATGCGTCGCTTCTCCCGCAGCACGGCCGAAGAGGGGAGCGTCGATGAGATGGAAGTGCAAGCAAAGGACAAATAAGCTCGGGTGGCCAGCCCCGGTTTACCGACCATCCACATACAAACACATTTTCAACAGAATATCCTGCAGGATAGGACTGAGGGAAATCCGAAAAGTGCCTGCTATATGCATCCTTATGGGGGTGGGTTTGTGGAGAAGATTAGGAAATGAAACTGTGCCGATATTCATCCAGTGACTTTTCTGTCTTTTGTGAGGCTGCATGTAGCCAATGAGATGAAAAGCAAGTTTAAAGAACGAACACTGCAAAAAATCATTTTCTCAATCAGCATTTTTTGTCTAGTTATTTAGTGAAAGTATCTCAACTTAGGAAAAAGAAAAAAGAAAAGTTTATAATAATAATAATATACATTTTTTTAAGAAAATGTAAATGACATTTATTCAGTAATTTAGTATACATTTTTTTTAAAACATTATTAAAATAAAAGTTACTTTATAATACTTTTTTAAAAGAAAATGTATACTAAATACACACACACACACACACACACACACACACACACATATATATATATATATATATATATATATATATATATATAATTGTCATTTAGAGTATATGTTCTTAAAAAAATTATATTATTATTGTAAAAAAATATATAATTTTACAATTATATTTTTTAATTGTCATTTAGTATACATGTTCTTAAATTATTATTAAAAATATTTTATTATACTTTTTTAAGAAAATGTATACTAAATGACAATTTTATATTTTTTATGAAACTATATACATAATGACAAATAGTTATTCAGTCATTTAGTATACATTTCCTTAAAAAGTATTATTATGATAAAATTATACACACAAAGTATTATGAGAGAATGTAACACACATATAATTGTCATTTTAGTATATTTTAAAATATTAATATTCTAAAATAAAATTATATATATGTATGTATGTATGTATATATATATATATATATATTTTTTTTTTTTTTTTTTTTTTTTAAGAAAATGTATACTGAAAGACATTCAGTCATTTAGCATACATTTTCTTTAAAATCTATATATATATATATATATATACACACTACCGTTCAAAAGTTTGGGGTCAGTACATTTTTATTGTTTCTTTTATTTTATTTTTTTTTTTTTTAAGAAATTAATACTTTTATTCACCAAGGATGTATTAAGTTAATAATTAAAAGTTTATTAAAAGTTAATAATAAATAATTTACATTGTTATAAAATATTTATATTTTGAATAAACATGTAAAATGTACTTTTTAAACTTGTTATTCATGAAAGAATCCTGAAAAAAAAACAAATTACAGGTTCCAAAAAATATTTGGCAGCACAACTGTTAATATTATCCAACATTGATCATTCTAATAATAAATCCGCATATTAGAATGATTTCTGAAGGATCATGTGACACTTAATACTGGAGTAACAGCTGATAAAAATTCAGCTTTTCATCACAGGAATAAATTCTATTTTAAAGTATGTTAAAATAAAAAACATTATTTTATATTGTAAAAACATTTTGCAATATTACTGTTTTTTTTTCTATATTTTTAATCAAATAAATGCAGCCTTGATGAGCATAAGAGACTACTTTAAAGACTATTACAAGTCTTACTGACCCCAAACTTTTGAACGGTAGTGTATATTTATATATATATAATATTAAAAAAGTATATTAAATGACACACACACACATTTTCCAAGATACAATAATATATTTTGCGTTTATAATCATAACCCGTAAGAGGTTAATTTCATTAACCTCATTAAATTTAATCTAGATTTAGGCTTAAAAATCTGTCAATTATAAGAAAAATAAAAATCAATAAATAAACAAATTCTCTAAAAACAAGTCCAAATAGTTTATACAATATCATTTGTTTCACAAATCATTTTTAATGGGATATTTTTCCTGAAAAACACTGAAAGTGCTGATTAACAAAATGATTTTTGCAGCGCAGTGGTTTTAAATAGTGTATTCCATATATTTTGTAAATGATAATGGGGGTGTCTGTACAGTTTGTGTATTTTTTTAAGTGCAAATTGGTGATCTACTATGTTACAAATTTCACAGATGTTTACAGCATTTTGCAGTTATCTGGAACTGGCTATTAAGTTATTTTATTTAGAGAAGAAGAAAAAAATACCTCCGTTGATGCTTTTGATGTTCTTATCACTAGCAGTTATTTATGAAAAGCTGAATTCTTAATCAACCCATTAATGAACCAAACCTAATCGCCTACTTTTTTTTCACTGGTACTTCACAGTAAAACCCGTGTAACACTACGCATTTTGTCTGGATCGTAATTGTATCATCACACATTTATGTGAACGTCCTTTACATATGGTCTTGTAAGACGAAGTGCCATGCAGGGGATGTGGTGAAAGCTCTCAAAGTGTTTTTCTATAAAAGAAGAAGAGCTCAGCATGGCGTCCTTCCGTGTCTCTGTGGTCCTGTTTCCAATGGGTCTGCTCACTGTGAAAGAGACCTGAATAGTTAGAGTTAGGCCTGTGGTCTACTGTCCTTTCAGAACGAAACTGCATGTGAAGCGAGTGCCAGTGGAAAGACTCATCACCAGACCTTTGAATCTACAAAGTAATTTATTTTTACTTTATTATTTGTTTTTGTAACCAATAAAACTGTACTGCAACAATGACTCCAGATGATGTCTCGTCTGGCCTTTGTGGTTGTCTGTTCACTGCTCACCCAAAACAGATTTGAAAATTTCATTTCACACTAAAATAACAAATTCTCTTTTTGTAATAAACATTCTAGGTATAATGAGCTCAAATAATGGAACATGCTCTGAAGTTCCTTCTTCATAAAATCACTTTTACAAGCAAACTCAATTTTACCTTTACATTAAAAATTAAACAAGACGGTGCCAACATCGCAAAAGGCAGCAGTGACTAACAAGGGCGTTTCATTTCCACCCCAACACAATGAGTTAAGCAGACTTCAAAAGGCCTAGTAGCATCAGAAAGGACTTATAGAGCCATATGAAGTTAATTAAGACTGAAGCGGCAGTTGAATTAGAGCTGGATCAGGCTTCAGAGAGGCTGCTAAAGCCATTTGCGTGACAAGCAAAGGCCAGAGAATCTGAGCTCTGTCCCTGCAGTCAAGTCTAAATGCTGTTCGACTACCTCTATAGATTGACTGAGGTTTAGATAAAACACATTCTCCAGAAATTTATCTCTGTTAGGCAGAGGTCGCGCTAGCCGAAAATTCTCCGTCATTGATGGATATATATATATATATATATATATATTAAATCAGTGACGAAAAAATCTGAAGGCCGTCCGTCATTTTGACGGATTACACTGAGGTGATCTACTGTAAAATTGTAGCTGTAATTCCCACCTCTGTCCAGTTGGTGGCGAGTGCGCTCCAGTGTAGCAGCAGGGCACTGAATCCAGAACAAAAACGAAACTATCACGAATGTTTTCCTATATAAACATTTCCAGAGGAGTACACAGAAGCTACAACGATCTATCACGCCACATTCAAGAGCGCCAAAACGGTATTTATTGCTTGAATTTCCTAATAAAATGGACAGAACTTGAAATCTGATCTTTGCTTTATATCAATGTAACACAAAACCTAGCCTATTGCCATTTCTTGGAAGGAAGAGGAAGATGTACGGTTTATTCATCAACTGAAAATAGCATAGACCAAAAGATCGATTGTGATTTATGTATAACAATCGAGAAATCGATTTTGTTGTTGTTGTTTACCCAGCCCTAGCCATTTTGTTTTAAACACTGCGCTGTCCTCCTGTAGGTTCCCGATTAAAAATGAAAATGTGAACAAAAATAAAAGCAATTAATGTGTTATTCTAATTAAAATATGAAAATTTAAAACTACGGTAATAATAGATTATGACGAAATTTTTACGACCCTGTCCGGACAATGTTAAAGTCTGAGGCAACCTCTGCTGTAAGTATAATGTGTGTTTTTAATAATGTCCTTACTACCTTTCTGGACTCGGAACGTGTCAGTTGAGGTGCTATGCAGGGTCAGAAATCTCTCAAATTTCATCAAAAATGTCTTAATGTGTGTTCTGAAGATGGATGAAGCAGGGCTGGGAATCGATTCCAAAAAGAATTCCAAAGTTTGGAATCGATTCCGGGGGAATCGACTCCCCATTTAGAGCAGTTTTCAGTTCAACAAAGCTTAAATATGGGCGCCTCTTAAACGAACGGCTGCATATCTCGGCTGCTGTCATCAAATGTCGCTCAAGGTCGATTCACGAAAATAAACTGAATGAAAAGAGTCGGAACTGAGCACGTTTGAGTTTGAGAATGCAGCCTTCCGTTAAGCACAATTTGCCTCTTCTTGCTCGCTAATAGTGATTAGAAATCTGTTTCGTTGCCACGAAAAGGTTCTTTCGGATAGATCGTTTTAATGAACCAGTTCGAAAATGATTCAGAAGTTATGTTACGGTGGAACTGGCTTATATTGTCCACATGAGCGTTGCACAACAGAATAGATCATGACGTGATCGAGCGTCTTGGTCCTATTTCCATCTTAAATAAAATGCTTTTTTTAACTTTCCTATCAGCTAGTGATAATTCTGAAAGAAAGCGCCGAGAGCACATGTAAGGCGGAGAGTGCGCGTCTGACTGACAGATAAACCACGAGCTCTTATATCAGTGTTGTTGTTAATGTTCTGGCTATTTTGTTTCAATGTCCAGTTTGTTAATTTTGTGCAAAGCATACGGTTGAAGTAAACATTATTCAGCTGAACTGTACACGTCTTGTTTCATTCATGCAATAAACTCATGTCCACTACTGAGCTGTGGGCTGACTAATTTCATGCAATGCAGACAAAATTATAATTTAAATGCAGAAATGTATCATAGTTTTTAAAAACAAAGCTTCATACTATGATAAGGTTACTTTCTAAGACCTTTATCCTACAGTCAATGCGAATTTAGGTTCCTCCAATCTAAAAAAAACAAGAATCGAAAACCATGTGAGGAATCGATTCTTGGAATCGAATCCCATCGATTCCAGAACCAGCAATCGGAATCGGAATCGAACAGCCCTAGGATGAAGGCCTTACAGGTTTGGAACGACATTAGGGTGAGTAACGTTAATTAATGACAGAATTTTCATTTTTGGGTATTGCTGCGTTCACGCCATATAATTACCGTAATTTCGAGATGACAACATGTGAGGTTCTACTCGGAGCTGTTCACGTCCTCAGACTCGGAATTATGCTTTTCTATGGCAACACTATCGACGCCTAAACAGAGCCTACGTTGGTCAGGTGGTACAGCGGTCATGTGGTACAAGTCGTAGCTCTCAGAAGACTCCCAGTTCACAAATTGTAATTACCAGTTCTACGAGGACGTGAACGGTTTTTCAAGTTGGAATCTCGTAATTACGGGAATTCCGACATGGCGTGAACGCACCTTATCCATTTAAATATCAAACAAAACCAAGAATAAATAGACAGTTTATTTTTATAATTTTGAGACATAATTTATTCTATATTAACAGTATAAAAAAGAAAAACATTTCCAAGTCTCAAACTCCTGGACAAAGATGCACGATCCAGGAAACTCATTTCATCCTGTAGTCTTCTGGCCTGTGAACACACAGACAAAAAAAAAGTGCAGTCAATATTCAAGCACAATACTGTGGCATCACAACATTGAAATGGTTACTAATAACCAACGGAAAAAAACAGGAACTGACTGATTGAACTAACTGCAGTTAAGAAAATACATTATCACAGTTAACAGAGTAGGCAATTTTGTAAAGCTGTTAAGTGCAAAGGTGCTCTCTGACATTGAACCTTGAAAAAATTAAATCACTGAATATAGTTTGTTTCCACCGGTATTAAATTTTAATTAAAAAGTTTCCCCACTTAGATTACTACACCCTTATTGTACGCATAAAAGATCAAAATATTGTGCTCACTTGATGTAAGAGCAATTTAAAAATGTCAGCAGAGAGACAATGCATAATTTGACATGACATCCCATAGTGCTTCCTCTCATTTATGTGACAATTAATTAAAACTTCAGCGTTATTGTTACAGTGAATTAGAAACTGCAAAAAAATAAAAAAAATAAAAAAAGTCTTTTAAAAACAAACCTATACTGCCGTTTGAGATCAGCAAGTTTTTGAATGTTTTCTAATAGCCTTTTATGCTCATCAAAGCTATATTTCTGCAATAAAAAAAAATACATTAAAAAACTAATATTGTGAAATATTACTGCAATTTCTAAGATTGGTTTCTTATTTCAATATACTTTCAAATATAATTTATTTCTGTGAAACAGTGCTGAGTTTTCATCAGCCATTACTCCTGTCTTCACTGCCACATGATCCTTCAGGAAATCATTGTAATATGTGACCCTGGACCACAAAACTAGTCATAAGTTTTGTCATTTTTTTTTTTAAAATGAAGATTTATACATCACCTGAAAGCTGAATAAATAAGCTTTCCACTGATGTATGGTTGTTAGGATAGTAAAATATTTGAGAGATACAACCAGTTGAAAATCTGGAATCTGAGGGTGCAAAAAAAAAAATAAATAAATAAAAAAAAATCAAAATATTGATAAAATCGCCTTTAAATTTGTCCAAATGAAGTTCTTAGCAATGCATATTACTAATCAAAAATTAAGTTTTGATCTATTTACAACAGGAAATTTACAAAATATCTTCATGGAACATGATCTTTAATGTCCTAATGATTGTTGGTATAAAAGAAAAATCGATAATTTTAACCCATACAATGTATTTTTGACTACTGCTACAAATATACCTATGCTACTTAAGACTGGTTTTGTGGTCCAGGGTCACTATGCTGATTTATTATCAGTGTTGGAACCTGTGGTACTTTTTTCTTTAATTCTTTGATGAATATAAAGTCAAAAAGAGCAGCATTTGTTCAAAATAGAATTTTTTTCTAACAATGTAAGTCTTTACTATCATCTTTTATTCATTTAACACATTCTCGCTAAATAAAAGTATAAAAAAAAAAAAAAATACAGACTCCAAACTTTTAAATATTAGTGTATATTGCAACACAAAACACTTTTTTTTTTTTTTTAAACACTTTTTATTTATCAAATAATCCTGAAAAAGTACCACAGGTCTCAAAAAAAAAAAAAAAAAAAATTAAGAAGCACAACTGTTTCCAACGTTGATTATAAATCAGCATATTAGAATGATTTCTGAGAGATCATGTGACACTGAAGACTAGAGTGGTGATGCTAAAAAATTCAGCTTTGCTTCACAGGAATAAATTGTATTTAAAAGTAGATTAAAATAGAAAACTGTAATTTTAAATTGCAATATTTCACAAAATGTATACATTTTTTTTTTTCTATATTTTTGATCAAATAAATAAAGACACTTTTTGCAAACACAACCTAATGTCACAGGTAAGTATACCATCTGCTACTAAGCAAATTTCATCTCAAGGTTAAAAATTCCAACATGCCGTCACTGTCCAGTCTGAGATGGACCCAAAGAGGGACAGAGGGGTCATGGGCCTAGGAGCCCACAGAGTAATGACACTGACCCACATTAAGGGTCTCACTCAGAGGCACATCCATCACCATGACAACAGTGTCACCTTGTCACCATCGTAAGCACTGCCTCAGGACAGCATCTGATCACTGCTGATATTTCCATGTTCAGCACTGAAGGGCATTTCGCAGTTTGAATTATAATGAAAAAAAGAAAAAAAAAAAAAAGAAATGTCTGTGAATTTAGGCTATATATAACATCAGATATTTTATAAATAGGTACCGTCTGGTACTTTCAGACTCTAACTACTAGCCTGCCAGCATTTACTTTTAAAGTGATGTTAAAAAGTTTGTGTTAACAGTATTAAGAATCAAGTGTTTGAAAACTTTTGAAGTCATTTTTTATAAATTCAACTATTATTTTCTCGTAGAGTATATGTAAACTGCTTTTATGTGAAATATCTCATTCCGATCAGTGTTAAATAATAAAAAAAAAAACATTCATTTTATATGATCCCCCTTATTTTCATAAAATAATTAACATTTTGCAGATTCTGCAAGGTGTATGTAAACTTTTGAACTCAGCTGTTTATGTGCATCCTGTTTTTTAATTAAAAATAAAAGTTAAATTAAAAAAAGCCAAAATTAGTTGACATTATCAGTTCAGAGTTACATGAATCGCATGTAGTAAAAAGAATGAATTACGTGAAGCTCTACAAATGTAATTAAAATTTAACCTACAAAAATAACGCAACATTCATCTAACGTCTGAGAATCTATCAACATTTCCGACATTTAGAGACAGACCTGAGAGGATTGCTTATCTAGGTATTTGAATAATACATAGCAAACACTGTCTGAGAAACATAAAGATCTGAGAGCTCTCAGACTCACGTTTGTGCTGTCGAAGCACTGGCATACATACAAAACAACATATTTGTGCTGTACTGTGGTAAAACAACTGGCAATTCAGGAAACCTGGAGATTGGGATTCAAACAAGGGCCTGATTGAGTTAAATACACTTTAAATGTCAGCTGTTGGTATTTCAGATGACTGCAGGCATTGTGTGTCTTTAAGAATGTGTTGTATTTTATTAGTCTACTATAGATGCCAGATACTAACCAGGTTTTTGACCATACATATGAACTTGATCAGCTGAGATCAGCAATCGATTAGAAACTCAGTTTCATGCTGAACTTCTTGTAATGTGTTAAATTGAAAGTTCTTGAAATTAATGCAAACTAGCCATTACCGTGCCACCTACTAATTCAGCAGTTAAATCATTTTCAAGAGTGCAACAATAATGGAAGCTTTCATTATTTTCAGACCACATCTCACTGTTGACTGAACTCTATAGACCAAAAAGCCGATTGCATGCTGGGAGCCAAGTTTCTCATTAGAGCAACTCTATTACAAGACAATGAAAACAAGTGGATTTACATTTCCTGAAGGAAATACTGCTGCTTGATAAAAGAATCAAATCAATGTTTTGGGTAATATCTGGTTAGACTTTAGAGCCACTGTTGCACACAGTAATCAACACTGCTTTTAAAGGGATAGTTCACCCAAAAAATTAAAGTTACCACATTATTTCACCCTAAAGCCATCCTAGGTATATATGACTTTATTCTTTTAAACAAATGCAATCGGAGTTATATTAAAAACGTCCTGGCTCTTCGAAGATGTATAATGGCAGTGAATGACTGTTGAGATTTTGAAGCCCAAAAAACTACATCCATCCATCATAAAATTTCTCCACACAGCTCCGGAAGGTTAATAAAGGCCTTCTGAAGTGAATTAATGCGTTTGTGTAAGAAAAAATATCCATGTTTAAAACCTTATAAACAGTCTCGCAAGAACCAAGTTTTGTTTACAGCGAAGAAAAAAACAGTCTCCTCTTGGTGTGCGTTAAACGTTTCTACTTCCGTGTTTTTGCAGTGTTGAGTAATGTATGACAGACATATTCGTTGATTCCTTGAACACAATGCTAATCAGAATTCATTCGTCGCTCAAAAAAAAAAAACAAAAACAAAAAAGAACTGTTTTGTTCAGTGCTGCGTTCTGCAAATGGACATATTCTCTCATTATAACAAAGTGTAGACGGTGTAAATAAGAGATTCACCGTGCAGTGTAGAGAGCTTTGTTGATTATAATGGAAATTTGTAAGATTGCGATGAAGGAGAGTGACAGCTTTTAATGATTATTAAGGGAGTTTGCAAATGTGATACTGATTTAATTCAACAGTTCAATATACTAAGTTAATATTAAGCGACTTACATTGTCTGACTATAATACTTTTTGATTTTGCTCTATTTAATCGAAAATAGTTTCAAACAGTCACACCTGTGCAGCTGCGCATCTCCAAAAGCAAACACTGCAGCGTTTTTTTTAAAAATCTAGTGAGTCAATGATTTAATTTACCCATTCATAAAGACGTTCGAACGAATCATTTAAATGAATGATTTAGTGATAAAATCAAGTGACTTGCTGCCACCTACTGGCAGTTTTAGTTTAACTTTTAGTATAATTTCAGTCATTTAAATCATTTAATATTTCTATATTCAAAAATTTAGATTTGAAACATTAATCTCAATAATTTATGAATTTACTTGCACACATGCCACCTCTGAGCCTCACCTACAAGCCATTTTTTGTTTCCTCTGTGCCACCTCAAATTCAGGATTCAAATTCATTTTGCTAATACTGATCTCTTATGGTTGGTAACTTATTCTTATTCTCATTGTTCTTCTACTGTTTTAATTAGAAATTTTAAAAAGCTTATAAATATAATTTGTTGAATTTGACATAAGAGTACATACTTTTAAAGGAGAAGTCCACTTTCAGAACAAAACTTGACAGATAATGTACTCACTCCCTTGTCATCCAAGATGTTCATGTCTTTCTTTCTTCAGTCGTAAAGAAATTATGTTTTTTGAGAGAAACATTTCAGGATTTTTCTCCATGTAATGGACTGGTATGGTGCCCCGATTTTGAACTTCAAAAATGTAGTTTAAATGCAGCTTCAAACGATCCCAGCTGAGGAAGAAGGGTCTTATCTAGCGAAATGATCGGTTATTTTCATAAAAATAATACAAATTATATACTTTTTCCATGTCAAACGCTCGTCTTGTCTTACTCTGCCTAAACTGTTTTTTCCGGTTCATGACAGTTAGGGTATGTCGAAAAACTCCCATCTCATGTTCTCCCTCAACTTCAAAATCGTTTTATATTGCTATTTTATCTTTTTTTGTTGAGGGTGTTTGATGTTCTTTGATGTTCACTTTGCAAAGACTGGGTCGGTACTTCTGCACTGATGTAGGATGATTTTGAAATGCTTTTTGAAGTTAAGGGAGAAAATACGATTGGAGTTTTCCGACATACCATAACTGTCTTGAGCCAGAATACACAGAGTTCAGCGAGAGAAAGGCGAGATGAGCGTTTAAGATTAAAAAGTATTTAAACTGTATTTTTTTTTTTTATGAAAATAACCGATCGTTTTCGCTAGATAAGACCCTTCTTCCTCGGCCGGTTTACAACCGCATTTAGGATCATCTGAAGCCGCATTTAAACTGCATTTTGGAAGTTCAAAATCGGGGCACCATATCAGTCCATTATATGGAAAAAAATGCAGAAATGTTTAACTCAAAAAACATAATTTCTTTACGGCTAAAGAAAAAAAAAAGACATGAACATCTTGGATGACAAGGGGGTGAGTACATTATCTGTAAATAAATTTTTGCTCTGGAATTAGACTTCTCCTTTATTAAAATTACAACAAATTTTAATTAAATTACAAATGTTAATAAAAAAATAAAAAAAAAATTATCAGATTTTGCTCCTGAATCTTTTGACTGTTCTCCTATTTTTTTTTTATTTTTTTTTTATTTAGAGCACAAGTGCTTCTAAAAAGAAAAGTAAGCATAGAGCAGTGATATCGAAATCTTTTTGTATAAATCCTTGTTTTGTTCTTCTAATTCGTGACCAGTGTTTTGTTTTGCTCTCTCCTCTGCAGTTCCAAGTTTGCCACTCTCTCGTGAACAGACGTGCAACAGTTAGCAGAAGCTAGAGATTAGTTTATAAAGTTTTAAATTATGTAGATTATGTAGATTTTTCTTGCACAAACACACTGATTTGTTTCAGAAGGCCTTTATTAACCTCCCGTAGCAGTGTGGAACAGTTTCTATGATGGAATTATGCACTTTTTTGGGCTTCAAAATCTCAACACCCATTCACTACCATTACAAAGCTTGGAAGAGCCAGGACATGTTTTAATAAAGAAAGTCATATATAGCCTAGGATGGCTTGAGAGCAAGTAAATCATAGGGTAATTTTCATTTTTTGGTGAAATATTCCTTTAAAATATTAAACTACGGCATGTTCTGTGCATCAGGACTATGTTTTAAGATGCATACGTCAAGCATTTTAAAGAGCATATAAAGTGCAAGACGACTTAACTGCAGCGCACACGTATAATAAACACTAATATAGCTATCTTTACAGTTGTTGTTCTTGGTGTGAACAGGCATTTACAAGCACTTTAAAAAATGACTGCAACATGACACTTAAATCCAATGGCTGAGTCATGGTTATCTGTGTATTTAATTTTGACATATGTAAATGACATGATTTAATTTTTTAAGATTTGCATTTTGCTTTATAATCATAAGGGATAGTGTATGCAGAGAGAGAACGAGAGAGAGGGAGAGAGAGATGCATGAGGGGTGAAATAAGGTTAAACTCTCAGATCTCTTGGCACAGAAGGGAAGAGCTGTGGTTCAGCCACATTAAGTAAAGCAATGCCTCTGAAAATCTTTGAGCCTAGGGACACATCAAACTGCCAGCCAGTTAATGCCCTATAAATGCTGAAGCAAGTCAAATTTACAATCTTTTTAATTTCATTTTTACAACAGCTGTGGTCAGACTGTTGAGGGAAAAGATGTTTTGACTCACCAACTTATCAGCCAATCATATGTTACCAAACAAACACCACGTTGCTTTACTCCAATTTAATTACAGGAGATCTGCCCGTCTCATTATCACATTGTCGTCTCCTTCCCGCCGATGTGTTTTAATTACACGCTCCATGTGGCTCCTCGGGAGGAATCGGCTTGTGTAAAATAATACAATGGGGACAACAAACAAAACCAGCCATGAGGTAATATTCTGACACTATGCATTATTATGAGAGGTTTACAGGACGTTTACAGTGGGGAAAAAAATCATATATGAACTCCAACACTGACATAAAGCCTTGGTTTTGATAAATTTATAACCTGAAGATTTGTGAATGACTTATACAATCATGCAAGTAATTCTGTTAATATGCATATATGTCATGAAGGTTGTGAACATAATGATCAAAATTACTATGACAGAGTTTCTAGCAATATATATTCAATGGCATTGGAACACTGAAATTATAGCACAAGTCTGATTATCAATGACCGACTCTTCTTATACTGAACAACTGATTCTTATGAGTTCTTATGAGCCAATTCAGTGAATCAAGAGCACCCAAGTCAACTACTGTATCTACAATTACTGAACAATTGATTCTTATGAGTCAGACCTTTTAAGAGAATTAAAAGTGCATGAATGAATTAGAGCATTCAGATTCCTGAACAATTGATTCTTGTGAGTCAATCATTTTCTGTGAATCAAAAGCACACGAAACAACTACTGTATTTAGATTCCTGTACAACTGATTCTTGTCAATCCTTTGAAGTGAATCAAAAGTGCACGAAGGAATTTGAGGATTCTGATTCCTGAACAACTGATTCTTGTAAGTCAATCCTATTAAGTGAATCAAAAGTACATGAAGGAATTAGAGCGTTCTGATTCCTGAACAACTATTTCTTGCGAGTTGGGTCAACTTAGTGAATCAAAAGCACACAAACAACAACTGTATTCAGATTCCTGTACAATTGATTCTTGTGTGTCAATCCTTTGAAGTGAATCAAAAGTACATGATGGAATTAGAATATTCTGTTTCCTGAACAACTAATGCTTATGAGTTGAGCCAATTCAGTTAATCAGCAGCATACAAACCAAATATTCAGATTCTTTTACAATTGATTCTTCTGAGTCAATCCTTTGAAGTGAATCAAAAGTGCATGAAGGAATTAGAGTATTCTGATTCCTAAACAATTGAATCTTGTGATTTGGGCCAATTAAATGAATCAAAAGTACACAAATCAAATACTGTATTCTGATTCCCGAACAACTGATTCTTATAAGTTGAGCCAACTCAGCGAATCAAAAACATACAAATCAAATACTGTATTCTGATTCCCGAACAACTGATTCTCGCGAGTTTGGCCAATATAGTGAATCAAAAGTCCACAAATCAAATACTGTATTCTGATTCCCGAACAACTGATTCTCGCGAGTTTGGCCAATATAGTGAATCAAAAGTCCACAAATCAAATACTGTATTCTGATTCCCGAACAACTGATTCTTATAAGTTGAGCCAACTCAGCGAATCAAAAACATACAAATCAAATACTGTATTCTGATTCCCGAACAAATGATTCTCGTGAGTTTGGCCAATTTAGTGAATCAAAAGTCCACAAATCAAATACTGTATTTAGATTCCTGAAGAACTTATTCTTGTGAGTCAATAATTATGAGTAAATCAAACGTGCACAAAGGAAACAGAGTATTCTGATTCCTGAACAACTGATTATCGTGAGTTTGGCAAATTCAATGAATCAAAAGCACACAAATCAAATACTGTACTCAGATTCCTGAATAACCGATTCTTGTTAGTCCAACTTTTTAAGGGAATCAAACGTGCATGAAGTGCAGGAATTAGAGTATTCTGATTCCCGAACAACTGATTCTTACAAGTTGGCCCAATTCAGTGAATTAAAAGTGCATGAAGGAATTTGAGTATTTTGATTACTGAACAACTGATTCTCATGAGTTGAGTCAATTCAGTGAATCAAAAGCACACAAATCAAATACTGTATTCACATTCCTGAACAACTGATTCTTGTGAGTCAATAATTTTAAGTGAATCAAAAGTGCATGAAGGAATTAGAGTATTCTGATTCAGTGAACCAGAAGCATACAAATCAAATACTGTATTCAGATTCCTGAACAATTGATTCTTGCGAGTCAATCCTTTTAAGTGAGTCAAAAGTGAATGAAGGAATTAGAATATTCAGATTCATGGACAACTGATTCTCACGAGTTGGTTCTTTTTAGTGAATCAACCACAAAACTACTTTCAACCGTGAGACTGTGTAAATTATAGAAATATATACTACTGTATATTACTGATGTTTAAAAAGACTCTGAATACTTATTAAATACCTGTGTAAATACTTTTTTTTTTTTTTTTTTTTAGAGAAATGATTCTTATTAAAACAGTCAATGGACTTGGATTTTCTGTTCTTTCTTTCGTTTCTTTTTATCAAAAATTTATTCCTTAAAAGTACTAGTAGATTTGTTAACAGAACTACCAAGGAACCAAAATTGTTCAAATGAATCAGAACCAAAATTAATTCAATAGTTCATGATACCTTTCCCTTTCCCTTTCATGAGCTTGAATTTAACATGAAGACTTTATTCATTATTCAGAACACATTCTCTTATATGGTTTCGAGTACTGATTCACAGAGCCTTAAGACACAAGGAAAATACTGGAAAATACACTGAAGACAAGGTAACGTACATATTTAACAAACTAAAGAAATTCAGATTCAAGTTCATATAATGTTCATAAACGTTAATGGTGTGTAAATGAACCAAATTATTTAACAGGATGGGTATGTATAGTTGAACATTTTATCGTCACTCTTCTATTGTGAAAATAACAAGTCACTTTGAAGAGTAATAGCACTCCGCCTTGCCTTGTGTACATCTTTCGGCACAACAAACTCCCTTCGAAATGCTGTAACACTGCTTCCCTTTAAATCCAACTGAGGAAGAGTGTACCGTCACTTGCCTTTCAGCGTTCTGTGATTTAACACTAAAGTAATATCAAATCTCCAGAATATGAGAGAGGGTAAATCTCCCTGAGCTGAAGCGAGACAGTTGAAAGCTCCTCACAGCCGCCCCGGGCCACACCACACCTTCTGACTCTTATCATCCTTTTATACCTCCTGCAGTGAGACTGCAGTTTCCAAATCGCAATATCTTCTACAGCAGCTATAAAGCGATTTAATTTCATACCTTGAGATTCATCTGACCACACTTGTATGATAACGATTATAATGAATTCATCAGTCACCTGTGCCATCCACACAAAGGTTCATTAAAGGTCACAGGAAGAGCAATGCCCTTTATCAGTGATACGTTATCATTTGGAAAACAAACACAAAGCCTGCATTAAAAAATGCTGGGATACTGAGATTTTTTTTTTTTTTTGGTTAGGAAAAAAAAGTGTTTCTATGCCACAACTTTTGTCTATTAAGTCCAGAAATAATATGGGCCAGAGGGAGATGTGCTGTGCCAATGAAATACTCAGGATGGGAAATTTTATTGACTATAGTTGCAGGACAATCTGCACAGATGTAAAGGGTTTATGAGGCGTTTAACAGCAGTACAGCAGCAGTAACAATCTCAAGTGATGTGAAATGTTTTCGAGGATCTCATGTGTGCTGCCAAACAAGGCAGGAAAGTATCTCGGGTGGCATGTATGGCATACACAGCACTTGACCTTTAAAACAGGTCATTTTTTGTATGTGCAACACAGAGGTACTTGATCTTGAATTTTTTTAAAGACTTTGCTTAGACAGGCAGTGTATATACAGTTGAAGTAAAAAGTTGCAGAATCTGCAAAATATTAATTATTTTACCAAAATAAGTGGCATCATACAAAGTGGATGTTTTTTTTTTTTTTTAATTAGTACTGACCTGAATAAGATATTTCACATAAAAGACGTTTACATATAGTCCAGAGAAAAATAATAGCTATAATAGAAAATAATAACAGAAAAGTCCTTCAGGTTCTACAGATTCTTTGGTTTTCCAGCATTTTTGTGTATTTGAACTCTTTTCAATGATGACTGTATGGTTTTGTGATCCATCTTTTCACACTGAGGACAACTGAGGGACTCATATGTAACTATTATAGAAGGTTCAAACACTCACTGATGCTCCAGAAGGAAACATGATGCATGAGCTGGGGGTGAAAACTTTTGAACAGAATGAGGATGTGAACCTTATTTCTTGTTTTGCCTAAATATCTTTTTTTTTTTTTTCTTTCTTAATATAGTACTGCCCTTCAGAAGCTAAAGAAGATACTTACATGTTTCCCAGAAGACAAAATAAGTTCAATTTACCCTGATCTTCAAATTCGAAATGTTTTTTACCCCCTGGGCTTTTAATGCATTGTGTTTCTTTCTGAAACATCAGAGAGCGTTTGAACCTTCTGTAATAGTTGCATACGAGTCCCTCAGTTGTCCTCAGTGTGAAAACATGGATCTCAAAAATCATACAGTTGTTGGAAAGGGTTCAAATACACGAAAATGCTGGAAAACCAAATTTGTGGGACACAAATGATTTTTCTGAAGAACAGCGGGCAGTTTAATTGTTCAGGACAAACAAAAGACTCATGAACAACTATCACTAAACAAAAAAATAAACAGCTGTGGATCATTCAAGTAACAACACAGTATTAGAAATCAAGCGTATGTAAACTTTTGAACGGGGTCATTTTTATAAACTGAACTATTATTTTCTCTTTTGGACTATATGTAAACATCTTTTATGTGAAATATCTTATTCATGTCAGTAATTAATAAAAAATAACATGCATTTTGTATGATCCCTCTTATTTTGGCAAAATAGTTCACATTTTGCAGATTCTGCAAGGTGTATGTAAACTTTTGACTTCAGCTGTATATTTTGAACTACTGTTAAAAAGTGGTCAGTAAGATTTTTCAGTGTTTTAGAAAAACATTCTTATACTCAAGGCAATGCAGTAAAAACTTTAATATTGTAAAATAGTATTACAACTTATAATAACTTTTTTTTTTATCTATCTATATTAAAATGTAATTTATTTCTGTGATGGCAAAGCTGATTTTTTTGTCTTCAGTGTCTCATGATCCTTCAGAAATCATTCTAATATGCTGATTTAAAACATGTACTGCTATTTCATAATTAAAAAAAAAAAATGATTATTTGATGAATCAAATGAATAGAATTTATTGGAACTTTTGTAACAATGTATCCTTCCTGAATAAAAGTTAACATTTCTTGTAAAAATGGTACTGAACCCAAACTTGTGAATGGTAGTGAACATATGATTACATTTTAATTATATTTACTTATAATAGATTCAGATTAATGATATCCAGACTAATACTGGTTTCAATAAAGAGGTAATGAGATTTGAGATTTCAGTTCACTAAAAAATGAAAATTCTGTCATTAATTTCTCACCCCCATGTCGTTCCAAACCCATACGACCTTCGTTCGTTTTCAGAACATAAGATATTTTTGATGAAATCTGAGCGCTTTCTGTGTCAACTGACATAGAAGAGAAAAAGTTGTTGAATAAAACTGTTATTTTTGTTTTCTTTCCACACAAAAAGTATTCTCGTAGCGGCATAACATTACGGTTGAACCACTGATGTCACATGGACTATTTTAATGATGTCCTTCCTACCTTTCTGGATCTTGAAAATATCAGTTGCTGTCTATGCAGGGTCAGAAAGCTCTCAGATTTGATAAAAAATATCTTAATTTGTGTCCTAAAGATGAACAAAGGTCTTATGGGTTTGGAACAACATTAGGGTGAGTAACCAATGACACATTTGTCATTATTATGTAAACTATCCCTTTCCCTGCTGATTGGGCTGTGGTGGTACAAAATACAAAAAAGTTGGCAAACACTACTCTAAAGAAATAAACTGCCAGTCCACTTTATTATCAGAAAAGTAGCTAAGCAATTGTGAAAAATTAGTGTGCAAAGCAAAGTTTCCCCACTGTGACCTCACAAGCAGTGTGTGATTGGCTGGCCTCCGAGCCGGTGACTCAGCTCTCATAAATCTGATTGGATGTCTGCAGTGTGGGGACCAGCAAAGCAGCCATCCAGAAAGGTGCAGCTTCACAGATGGATTATTAAACATCAGTTCTTTACGACCTCACTGCCAGCCACCCTTTCTCTCTCTCCCCTCAGCAAACCATCCGCACAGGACGACACCTCAGCTATGCTCTAAATCTAACACTGACTCATGCTCTTCAGATGCATGGAGGAAATATGGTAGAGGAGGAACAAAAGGGGCTAAGAAAGACAAAAGAAAGAGAGAGAAAACAAACAAACAAACTCACGGGGTCCAGAGCATTGGGAAAGCATCCCGCTCTTCCTGTGTGTACTCGCTGAGTTTACGAGGAATCTCTCTGGGTTGAGGAAGCTCCTCGGTCAGGTTCTTCAGAATATCCTCAGGAAGTACCTAAAATGGAACACAGCCATTTGTATTATTGCACAAAAACAAAACAAAACATTACTGCAGAGCTATGATCAGAGACAGGCGTCTAAACACTAAATACTGTCAGACCCTCCACTGGGTTTCTGTAACTCAGTCACAGAACAATATTGGCGATTAATGAAAATTCACATCTGGCTTCAGAAATGTACTACTTTCTCTCATGTGACCAAATGTGTGATGGTTTTTCAACAGATTTCTAAAAAATATATATGAAATAATAATAAAAAAATAATAATTTTGCATTTAAAAAAAAATTAACATTTATTTTTCAAATGGATTGATGTGGTTAATGATGACATGATTGTGCAGTAGGGTATTGCAATAATGTAATTTTTCAATTCCTGCAGCTGTAGTACTGGATTATGTAGCTTCTTAATCGGATACATCCCCATCCTCCACTGAAACATTCATCAAACACACTGACACATTTCTCCTTTCCAAACATGTCAAGCTTTTGGACAGCTCATCAATGAACATAAATCAAAGCATCAACTGAGAGCTTACATCATCTGGGAAGAGGTGAAGCCGTTGCATCATGGTCCTTCTGGTGAGGTTTTTGGGAAGCATCCCATACACAGCCAGTTTAATGATCTGTGGAGTTTAAAAAAAAAAAAAAAAAAAAAAAAAAAAACAGGCCAGAGATTTGGCCAGGAATTTAGTCAATGTCTCTCTAAAGGAAACTTGGAAATGTCTGCATTTTCGTTCTCTAAAATAAATAAATAAAACATAAACAAAGATGTTATTATAGTCATAAACACTACCAGCCACAATTTATGTTTTTTTTTTTTTTTAAATAAGTCTCTTCTGTTCACCAAGCCTGCATTTATTTGATCCAAAGTACAGCAAAAATAGTGAAATTTTGATTTATTTTTACTATTTAAAATAACTGTTTTATATTTGAATATATTTGTAAATGTAATTTATTCCCGTGATCAAAGCTACATTTTCAGCATCATTATTCCAGTCTTCAGTGTCACATGATCATCCAGAAATCATTCTATGCTGATTTGGTGTTCAAGAAAATGTTTATTATTATTATTATTATTATTATTATTATTATTATTATCATCAAAATTTAAATCAGTTAAGTACTTTTTTTAAGGATTCTTTGGTAAATAGAAAGGTCCAAAGATCAGCATTTATCTGAAATAAAAAGCTTTTGTAACATTATACACTATACCATTCAAAAGCTTGGAGTCAGTAGACTTTTTTATTTTTTTTTGGGAAAGAAATAATAGAAATTAACACTTATTTAGCAAGAATGCTTTAAACTGTTCAAAAGTGATGATAAAAACATTTATAATGTTGCAAAATATTTCTTCAGAGATTGTTTTAGAAACCTGAAAAAAAATTCTACTCAGCTGTTTTCAACATAATAATAATAATAATAATAATAATAATAATAATAATAATACAAAAATAAATAATTAATAATCATAATAATAATAAAATATTAATAAAATATATATAAAATAATAATAATAAAATAATTTCTGAAGGATCATGTGACTGGAGTAATGATGCTAAAAATTTAGCTTTGAAATCACAGGAATAAATTACATTTTAAAATATATTCAAATAGAAAACACTTATTTTAAATAGTAAAAATATTTCAGAATTTTACTGTTTTGCTGTACTTCGAATCAAATAAACGCAGGCTTGGTGATCGAAAGAGACTTCTTCAAAAAACACAGAAAAATCTTACTGTTCAAAAACTTTTGACTGGTAGTGTGTGTGTGTGTGTGTCTGTATATATGTAACCCTGGACCACAAAACGAGTCATAAGGCTCAGGTTTTTTTAAATTGAGATTTATACATTATCTGAAATCTGAATAAATAAGCTTTCCATTGATGTATAGTTTGTGAGGACAGAACAATATTTGGCTGAGCCACAACTATTTGAAAATCTGGAATCTGAGGGTGCAAAAAAATCTCAATAATGAGCAAATCACCTTTAAAGTTGTCCAAATGAAGTTCTTAGCAATGCATATTACTAATGAAAAATTAGGTTTGATATATTTACAGTAGGAAATTTTACATAATATCTTCATGGAACATGATTTTTACTTAATATCCTAATGATTTTTGGCATAAAAGAAAACAAAAATCAATAATTTTGACCCGTGCAACGTACTGTTGGATATTGCTGCAAGTATACCCGTGCTACTTATGACTGGTTTTGTGGTCCAGGGTAACATATTATAATATATAGTAATTAAAAAATAAATAAATAAATAAAAATAATAATAATAAATTTATTTTAATTAAAAATTTGTGTAGTTATTTTTATATTATTATTATTATTATTATTATTTGTAAAAAATTTTATTTATTTACACTGGAATAAAAAGGCTGGATGTGTTAGTGATGTGTTATTTCTACAAAACCAAGAAGTAAAATACAATCATGCCTGTGTCAAATTTAAAATTCAAATATATACTAAGCAAATCATAACACTATTTCCACTTGTAACAAAATAAATAATACAATTCAGTCCCTTTGCTCATGCCACGGCACATGAATACACAAGTAAGTGTCCGTTTTTAACCCGTCATGCAACCATCCACAAAACACCAACCCAACCCCATCATTCTTTCATCGGGACATTAATCAAGGATTTTTTCCTCTCCTCTGACTGGTAGATGTTTGATGGATGAAAGCCGTCTGAGGGCGTGATCGCTCTTCACCACTCTGTCACCTTCCTCTGATCATTATCCACAATTATCCCTGATACATTCCCCCCTCGACTTGAATAACTCAGCCCAAGTCGAGCATTCATCTTGTTAATGACAGAGAATGAACAGAATGCTGGAGAGGGAGGAGGGCGGCACAGACTGAATCTGAGTTGGCTTTTTCTAGGCCAGGGCGCAGCACCTACACAGAACTATACTTCTTCACTTGCATCCCACAGATGAAAACCCAATTCAGGGTCAGTGGCTTGCGTGCCTTGACTATGGATGGGCTCTGACTGTCACTGTGGAACGTAACGGTCAAGGTTACTTTAAGGAGGTGAACAACAGCAGAAAGAGATGGGATATGCACTCTGTCTGCATCTACCTATAAATAAAGTGGAACAAAGAAAGAACAGGGCTTTTCACATCTGAACTAGTTAACCCTGGGTCATTCTAAACTGCATAAATTGAGTTGTGGTTTATCTTGCTTCACCTGTCACACGGTTTATAATTTAGCCAGGGTTAACAATTTATCCTTGTTAATGTTTTTATTTGCATATTTACAGTGTCAGTGTCATTGATTGGACGAAGGCAGCATTGTGCATCATCATATTATATTATTGCCAAATTTACTATCAAGTTTTTACTATAAGAATTTAACATCATTTGACTTCGCTCCCTCAACTGGTAAAAAACCAACTGTTTATATGCATTTTTCTGCAGCAGGGTTTCATAACAGATTCATAACAGTGTTTCTAATCCCACTTCTAAAATACAAATGTGCAAATTCTTTACTTTGGTTTAAAAGCATGGTTTAGAACGCTGATAACCTGAGGTTAAGCCCTAATGTGGTCCAATTTAAAGGGATAGTTCACCCAAAATGAAAATTCTGTCATCATTATAATTGGCTTCCATAGTATTTTTATTTCCATAGTATGGAAGTCAATTGCTACTGCCAACTGTTTGGTTAAACACATTCCTCAAAATATGTTTTTTTTTTGTTCTCAACAGATGAAAGAAACTCATACAGGTTTATATGCGATTTGACATTATTAAAGGAGAAGTTCACTTCCAGAACAAAAATTCACAGAAAATTTACTCACCACCTTGTCACCCGAGACGTTTATGTCTTTCTTTCTTCAGTTGATAAAAAAAATTGTGTTTCTTGAGGAAAAAAAATTCAGGAATTATCTCCATATAATGGACTTCAATGGTGCCCCCAAGTTTTTAAAAAATGCAGTTTTTAAATGCAGTTTCAAATGGTTCCAAACGACTCCAGCCAAGGAAGAAGGGTCTTATCTAGCAAAACGATTGGTCATTTTCAAAACAAATTGACAATTTATATACTTTTTAACCTCAAACGCTCGTCTAGTCTAAGTCTGTGTGAACTGTTTTTTTCCGGTTCAAGACAGCTAGGGTATGTCAAAAAACTCCCATCTCAACTTCAAAATCATCCTACATCGCTGCAGAAGTCCCGACCCAGTGTTTACAAAGTGAACATATAAAAAAAAGATCAAACGCTCTTTACAAAAAAATGGTAAAACAGCAATGTAGGACAATTTTGATGCTGAAGAAGAAAACAAGATGGGAGTTTTTCGACACGCCCTAACTGCCTTGACCCGGATTACACAGACTACACATGTGCATCGCAGAGAGGTTAAAAAGTATATAAATTGTCAATTTGTTTTGAAAATGGCAGATCGTTTCACTAGATAAGACCCTTCTTCCTCAGCTGGGATCGTTTATAGCCCTTTGAAGCTTTGAAGTTCAAACTTAGGAGCGCCATTGAAGTCCATTATATGGAGAAAATACCTGAAACGTTTTCCTCAAGAAACAATTTCTTATTGACTGAAGAAAGAAAGACATGAACATCTTGGATGACAAGGGGGTGAGTAAATTATCTGTAAATATTTGTTCTGGAAGTGGACTTCTCCTTTAAATATATTGCAAAAACATTTTAGATGTAGATTAGACTACTGCGCAAACACGTTTAGCGTTCACTACTGCGTGATTTAGTCTTAAAATACAATCAGAATTCCCCTAAAAACCAAGATGAGGGGACAAATATGCCCTCGTATGACTTATGTCTTTTATATTATAGCATCTGATATCACCATTTTTTCTCTAAGTATTAGTATGATTGCACATGTGATACTGGTTTTATAAAACAGTCCAATAAACAAGAAGTTAATATTAAATGACTTTTAGAAACAAGTTACTGTTTTTGCTCCATTTCGTCAACGAAAATGGATCCAAACAAAGCCACAGCAGAACTGTTTTGCATCTCTGAGCAAAAGAGGGTTTGCACTTACGTCACGATTTGGTCAGTTACCCTGATGCATGGCCATATTGGCGATACTCGGATGTAAACAACAGCATGGATTGCATGGTTAATGTACTACTGAATACGTTGTGCTGCTAATTTATGCTGTTTAAACCATGGAACAAACGTGAGGAAGCTGATAAATTATATAGAGAAGGACTAAACAGCAAAGGGCGCAATATTTTGACAAACTAAAGTTAATAGGTGGTAAAGATACGCATAAGCAGTATTAATTAAGATATGACCAGACAAAATAAGAACAAACACGAATGTTGTCAAGATTCTTGCCCTGGAAATCCTGATTCAGTTTGGCCAACCAAAAACGCCTTTTGTTCCTCAGACAGTTTTTGCACTCCTCTCCTTGATTTGTTATAACTTTTGGTATTCTATAGTACTCCAAATGATTTTCCCGGTCCAACCGATTAGTGCAGCCCAAAACATGACAATAACTGACTATTTTTAACATCAATAATCAGAAAAATATGCAAGTTTTGTTCGGTGAAAACACTCTATACGATGGTGTTTCATTATTGAATCAATCAGTTGTTTGAATGAATCGGTTGAATGAATGACTCAATAACACTCATGCAGTGACTTGCTGCCACCTACTGGCGATTTTAGGCTTATATTGTCCCTTTTTCTCCAAAATCATCTCAAAGATCACAACTGAACGTTTTTAAATCATCAAAATATTATTTATGCATTGTAACTGAGGTTAAATGCATTCAGGTCCTGCATTAAACAGCCTTTGTAAATGCATCCAAAAGCCACTTCAGATGTAGATTCTATGCCACATCTGCACTGCAAATACACATGTTGGTGATACCAATTTCATTTGATTGGTAACAGCCCAATAGTGTCTTGCTATTTGAATTTATTGATTAACTGTAAGAATAACTGGCCTTAAAAATGCCCATAAAATGTAATAATCAATTTAAACTTTTTGGAAAAGCTCATTTCTGTTGCAAACTAACCACTGCACAGAATATGAAGAAAGAATACGGCTGTTCACGGCAGTCCTAAAGCTGCCAGAGTATCAGCACAATAACACACTTAAAATATGAAGAGTACATTTGCAAAAACAGATAACTCCATTTCTTTTGTTTAATTGTTATCATGTTTTTTTTATTGTGTTTTATTGTGTTAGTTAACAGTTATTTTTAGTTTAATCAAAATAACCCAACTGCAGTTTGATTAAGATTAACTGGAATGCACAATGATAAAACATTATTTTTGATAACTGTTAAAAATGGAGTTATCTGTTTTTGCAAATGAACTCTTCATATTGTCGTCGACAAAAATTGCAGAAAATATCAAGATATAATTTTTGTCATTATCACACACCCCTAGTTTAGAACAAATTGAGGGTGACAGAATTTTCATTTGTGATTGAGCTATGCCTTTAAGAAATGTATTGTGCATGCAAATAAGCTTAGATGTATTCAAAATAATTTTTATATTAATTTTATGCTTTCTTTCTTAAATAAACTAATATACTGGAGTATGACAAAATCACAAGCCAGAACTTTTATCACCTGCATGTGTCAGAAACATGTGCGATAACCACAATGCCATAGCTCTGACTTGGAATATCATCACACACACAAAAAAATAATTCTTCCTCTAATATATTCCATATCTACAGCACTTCCACTTCATCGAGTGCCATCCTAATCCAACGCAAGAATATAATGAGAAGACTTAAAGCTGTTTCTATTATCTGAGCTGCTTGGTATTTGTTATTCTCCAAAAACACAAGGGTGTGATTCACAGCACAGGCTGAGAGAGAGACAGAGAGGGTGTTTTTCAATCCAGGCGCGTCAGCGGCAGGTGACACTTGTAGAGGTGTATATTGGAAGCAGACAGGCTAGCAAAGACTGCTGTTTTAATAATGTCGAGGTGTTTGAGCCTTGAAAGAGCACTTTAAAATCTTTCTGACATTGAGAGAGAAAACAATTTCTTCGTTTGGTGAAGGACAGACTGGAAAATAGTAGGACAGATAAGCACTGAAAGAATGATGCAGAACTGGCCAATATGGGCTCTGCGCTGCATTTATTATTCAAATGTGTGTCATGCTGATTGTGAGGGAATATTTTGCTCTGCCACTGCCACTATCTGAAATTATTAAAAAACATTTGGGCATCATTTACATAAATTAATAAATGAAGTCAATTTTCACCTTCCTCCAAGGTGCAAGGCAAATTGACTCAAATTATGAACAGGTCTAAACCAGTGGCAGGTTTGTGAGTGACGTGGGGACGCTGTTATTGTAGAAATCACTGCAAAATTAAATTTGTCACAGAGAAATATGAGATCAAAAGCCACATTTACAGAAGGATACTCACAGCTGTTGGGTCTTTTCTGTGCATTTGGGCTGCGGTGAGCTGTTTGAATGATCCCGGGTAGCTGTGGAATGAAAAAGTAGATATTTAGTATTTCAAATCATACCTATAATTCACATTCTAAACATTTTGGAAAGCAGCATATTGTTTCTATTACATGCACCATGCATATTGTAAATCATGCGGTTCAGATCTCAGATTTCCTTTTTCTTCTTTGCTCTTTGTCAGCACAAAGAAAACATAGCCGAGAGCAGGGCATAAATGAAAGATTATAAAAAGCATGCTCTCTGTCCTCAGTTGAGCTGAAGTGTGGAAGGAAAGAGCTCTGTTTACCCAGTGTGAGACGAATACACTTTCTGTTCCCATTTATTTCCAGAGAAGGCGATGTGTCTGGTGTTCATGACCACCACATGATCTCCAATATCACCTAGGAACAAGATATGTATATACGTACATGATTAATTCGCACATTCAGCTTGATTTGTTGACATTAGCCCCTGCTGAGGAAAAAAAAAATCATATTTAAATTACAACTGGTTCTTTGTCAAATCAATAGATAGATAAATATTATGTGTCATATATAATTAATAAAAAAAATCCACTGTTCTTAATTCTTCTGATTAATTATTACTAATTATTATTTATTCTTAAATCAGCATTTTTATGACCATTTTCTTAAACAATGACTAGGAAAAAACTGAGACAAACCACTGTTTTAATTAATTTAAAACATTTTTTAATAATAATAATAATAATAATAATAATAATAATAATAAATTTAAAATAATAATAATAATGTTCAGTTGCATGTTGGCAATGAATGCAGTAACGTTTCAAATTAATTAATTTATTTTTATTTAATTATTATTTATTTATAGATTTGTAATGTTTTTAAAATAATGTTTTGTTTTGTTTTTTTCACCAAGGCTGCATTTATTTCATCAAAAATCCAGAGGAAAAAAAATAAATAAATAAAAAAATCAGTAATATTGTGAAATATTATTTCAATGTAAAATAACTTTTCTATGTGAATATCTTTAAAATGTAATTTTTTCCTGTGATGCAAAGCTGAATTTTCTTCAGCATCATTACTCCAGTGTCATATGATCCTTCAGAAATCATTCTAATATGCTGATTTATTATCAATGTTGAAAACAGTTGTGCGGCTTAATATTTTTTAGGAACCTGTGATACTTTTTTTTTTTTTTTTCAAGAATTTAGAATAAATAAAAAGTCTAAAAGAACAACATTTATTCAGAACAGACATCTTTTGTAATAATATAAACTACCATTTAAAACTGTGTGGCAGGTAAATTTGTATTCTCTCTCTCTCTTTTTTTTTTTTTTTTTTAATTCACCAAGGATGTGTTAAATTGATAAAATGTGATAGCAAAGACTTATATTGTTAAAAAAGATTTCTATTTTCAATAATGGCTGTTCTTTTTACCTTTTTATTCATCAAAGAATCCTAAAAGAAAAAAAAAAAACTGTTTCCAACATTGATAACAAAAGTAAAATGATTTCTGAAGGATTGTGTGACATTCCTTCAGAAAATGTAGCATTATTTTAAACAGTAGCATTATTTTAAACAGTAATAATATTTTCACAATATTAATGTTTTTCCATATTTCTGATCAAGTAAATGCAGCCTTGATGATGAGGATAAGAAATAAAAAAAAAAAAAAAAAAGATACTCTTACTGATCCCAAACTTTTGAAAAGCAGTGTATACATACTTCAGTCAGGACTTAAATCACTATTCCTCTCTTAATTTGAGCATCCATTTTGTTGAAGATGAGATGAAAAACAAAGGCTACATGAATAATTTAAACATTTATGCACAGGTCTAACTGAACAACTGAAAAAAACCTAGCCAAAAATATCCTTTCCTCCAGACCCGGTAAATGAAAACACGGCCCCTCCTTTCTCTGACTTTGCTGCCTGGCAGAATAACTGCGCAGCCCAGAATTTTCATCTCTTGGCCTGTTATGCTCATTCATCTATCAGAGAGTGAGAGTTTCATTAAAAACTCCCAGCATGTCTCAGGAAGGAAGCACCATGAGCAGGGTCTGTGAGTGAGCTGCAGGCACATACAGCGTGCAGCTCCAGACTAATGTATCAATTCCACAGCCTGTCGGAGTCAGAAGTCATGACATCTTACATCTCTCTGGAATTAGCTGCCACACTAGCAGCTTTTCACATTCAGATCAAGGGAATAACTGTAATTCCTGTCATGAATTTAGACAAATGAATCCTGATCACAGCTTCAGAGAATGATTTTGCACCATGTTTACTCTTGCAATTTTAAACATTCTGATTATAGATTCAGCCTGTCATGTTAGATCTACTATGTTACATAAATCACGCAGTTGGTCTGTGCCTTTTAAGACACAAGTCCTTAACATAAACTCAAAATATAACATACAATATCACTATTAATGTAATATTTACACAATACAGCAACAGCTTAGTTTAACTAAACACACAATGGGAAAAATGTTCACTAAAATAAAGGAATTTTTTTTAATATAAATAGGTAAATACATTGAACTTTACATGCTTTGGTTATATAAAGCAGTGCTGCCAAAATTTTAAACAGTGGTCGTTTACTTCCATCTTGTGGCCATTCGGCTACTACACATTCCCAGTCAATTCATAAGAACGAATCACTGCTGTCATGCTCTACATGAGGTGGGAAATTAATAGAAAGGAGTTTGCTTTAGTAAACACATTTACTCACTCAGTGGATGGTAAATGGGTTTATGTTTTCCCTGAAGCCGCACTGAGCACATAGAGGCGATCTTTCCTGGAGGCTGCATCCTAGCGTCTATTAGGAACCAGGATCTTGCAAATGTCGCCCATTGCTTATGGGGAAAAAAGACAATTTATACAATGCAAGCTGACTTTTCAATCACCGAATATAGTTATTTCACAATAACTGATAATAAACGTTCAAGTAAAATTAAATTACGTACTAAGTTGTATGACATGACATTTTATTAGCCGTGAAAGATTTTAAGGCAGATGAAAGATCAGTCATCATTCACTTTCATGGAAGTAAACAAGATGTGGTGAAAGTGAATAGTGACTGAAGCGTTCATGACATCCCGTCTAATGTCTTTTTTTTTGTGTGTTACACGAAATAAATAAAATTATACCGTTCAATTGTTCATTTTTCGGTTAACTGTCCACCTGTCACCTGTAAACTAATGCATTAATACACATTTACTATCATACTCATCTACCTTCGCTAATTTTCAGCAATGCCAATCTCATCTCATCAAGCTATTCAAATAGATCCATGCACATAAGTACAGATATTATACACAGATCTCACTTACAGTATTTGAACGTAGGCTTGTTAGCGCACAAGCTTAAAAGAAAAATCACGCTTTCCATACAAGAAACAGGGCTGAGACCGTAGTATCTATATAAATGACATTGGACCAGTATGATAGTAAGCCATAATAAACAACTCACCTGGGCTGATCTTGAAAAACTAGACATTTTAAATAAGTATTTGAAAAATTTGACCTCAATGTGGCTGTAGTGGTACAGCAGCGATTTACTTCCCCCCGATAAACCGAATGAGAATGTGGTTCCCCATTTAACAGTTATAATTTTAATGCTCTCAGATTATTTACTTTGATAATGTAATTTAAATAAAAATAAGTATATGATTATAATGTATGTTTTAGTTCAGCTCCATCTCTACGTATTGTTATTTATAAGCGTGTTTTAATATGTTCCTACCGACTGTAATTTTTGGTAGTACGTGCGTCACCGTCGCGTCATTTTCGAACGTCCGTGTTGGTTGTAAACGCGCGTAAATTTGTTTTGTAGTGGAGTCTGTGTGGTGGTGTCACAAGACAACATTATTTTACATGAACACGGCAGCATACCGATATGGACAGATATGTGCTAGTTGTTATAATCAACCTAGAGCCAAAGAAGGAGGGCTCTTTCAACGGTAAGACGCCGCCATGTATTAATCATTTTCAGAAGTTCTGCCTTGGCTGTCTGTTCCTGTTTTGACATGTATTGGTTTTATTGCAGGGGTTGATGAAACCAAAAAAGTGTTTGATAATCTCAAGAATATTTCTGATTCAAATTTAACGCGCATTCCTCCATTTCCAGGTAGGTTCATTTATTATAACCTTATTTGCCTCTCAAGTTCCCATTATTTTTTGGTGTGAAGTTTGATTTTGTGTTTGTTTAAATCCATTTAGCCTGCTCTCTGAGTGGCAGTCCTGCCCCACAAAGATGGTACTTTGCAATTCAAGCGAGTTATGGTATAACTCAGGTAATTCACATGTTTGCACAAAATTTACATATATTGCATATTTGCTGCTTGTGTACTTTAGTGTACTCTGACATTAGATTGATTACAAGTGATACAAACTGTCTGACAAACATAGATTACAAAGTTATGTAGTGTAGATTAAGGGTTTTCAAACTAGTCTGCAAGGGAGTGCTGGGGGTCTGTTGAAAAGTTTAGAGAAAATTTTCAAAAAGTGTAAAAATAAGTAATTGTTAAATTATTAAATCAATAATTTATAAATATAAAATATTTAATAAATAAATAGCCATTATAAAATTTCAAATGTAATTAAAATAAATACTATAAATAAATAATACTACTAATAATATCAGATTAAAATAAATAATGAATATGCATCTAACAGTACAGTACTATAATGAGTAGAAAAGATTGCAATTTAACAGAAACTAAATATGTTCTACAAAATATTCTAAATTAGTATAGTATATATTATAAATATTTTTATAAATATTTATACATAAAAGTACATACACTAACAGTCAAATGATTTTGAACAGTAAAATGTTTTTCTAATGCTTGTTTTAAAGAATTCTCTTCTGCTCACCAAGCCTGCATTATTTGATCCAAAATACAGGAAAAGCAGTAATATTGTACAATTGCTTTTACTATTTTTTACTATTTAAAATAACTGCTTTCTATTTGAATATATTTTAAACTGTAATTTATTTCTGTGATCAAACCTACATTTTCAGCATCATTACTCCAGTCTTCAGTGTTGCATGGTCCTGCAGAAATCATTCTAATATGCTATATAGAAATTAATACTTGTATTTAGCAAGAATGCTTTAAATTGGTCAAAAGTGATGATAAAGACATTTATAATGTTACAAAAGATTTCTGTTTCAGATAAATGCTGTTTTTCTGAACTTTCTATTCATCAAAGAAACCTATTTTAAACTAATAATAATAATAATAATAATAATAATAATAATAATAATAATAAATGTTTTTTTTAAGCAGCAAATCAAAATATTATAAAGATTTCTGAAGAATCATGCGACTGGAGTAATGATGCTAAAAATTCAGCATTGAAACCACAGGAATAAATTACATTTTAAACTATTCAAATAGAAAATAGTTATTTTAAATAGTAAAAATATTTCAAAATTGTACTCTTTTGCTGTAATTTAAATAAAAATAAATGCAGGCTTGGTGAGCAGAAGAGACTTCTTAAAAAAACATTAAAAATTTTACTGTTCATAAACTTTTGACTGGTAGTGTAGTTGCCTTTTAAATTTTATGATGTGGGTCATTTGCATGAGAATGATCATATTTAGGTGTCTGTGATATCTAAAAGATTGAGAATCCCTGGTATAGTGCATCCGATCATCCACACACACTCTTTACTGTGTGTTTCCAGTGGTGCAGCTCCGAGTGGGAGGAACTGTGTTCCCAGCGCAGTGACAGTGAGGAATCAGAGCCGTCTGCCTTAGACAGCTGCATCGGTGCCCTTCAGGAGCAAGAGGAACAGAGTGCGCTCACAGAGAACCCGTCCCACGCAGAGTGAGAGATTGTGAAGAACTTTATAGGACCAAAGATTTAATCATGTTTCAGGGCTTAGTTGATGTCATTCATAAGTTGATTATTGATATGCTTATTTACATTTACTTAACTTACTTCTTTTTTTTTTTCCCCATGATGATATCATGATAGACTGTTTGAAGAGGCAGCTGAAGGTCTTCATCAGTTAGCAGACAAACTTCCTCCTCCAGGTATCATTTTATAATATTAAATGATTTTGGGTGTTATAAAGTTATCATAATAATAGTTTCTTTACTTTGTTTTACACATTTGAGAATATTTGCTAACAGAAAATGATGTTATCATAGTATTACTATGCTTTTTTATTGTATTGATGTGATGTTTGTTGATTTCAGGGAAGTCTTTGCTTGATGTGATTGTTCTGTGTGTGGATGAGGAGGCGGGGTTGAAGGATATGCTGCCTGTGATTGGCTCTTTGAAGCACATGAAGGCATGGCATTCAGCACAGATGATCATGGTCACTGAACACAGTGCAGGGTAATATCATATATTGTCCTGTCCATAAGATAATAGACTTGTCCCATTTATTTTCCTACTATTCATAATAGCCCTGTTTCTTTAAAGTTGGCAGAAAGCAGCCATGTACCTAGATGCCCGCTTATGTTCTCCATCAGTGATTGACAGCTGTGTGGAGGGGAGGGAGATCTGGAGAGGTGGACTTCAAATTAGAGAGAAAAAGGTACATTGTACTGATCTAAAGCCGCTTTGTTTACGTATGTGACCCTGGACCACAAAGCAGTCATAAGTAGCACAGGTATATTCATAGCAATAGCCAAAAACACATTGTATGGGTCAAAATTATAGATTTTTCTTTTATGCCAAAAATCATTAGGATATTAAGTAAACATCATGCTCCATGAAGATATGTGTAATACTAAAATACTAAAAACACTGTGCACAACAATGTTTACACTTTAAAAATCAATCTATGAATTGCTTTCTCATAACTGACTCTAAAAATGATCTTGGATTAGATTACAGTGCTTTAATTTAAAAATTAAAAAAAAGGAAAAATAAATGAAATATACAGGTCACCTTTAACAGAACCAAACAGTAACTGTAGAATTTCTTCTGTCCAGCAGAGGGCAAACACTTGCAAGAAATGATGTATGAGCGAACAGTAACTCCTACTGATTTGTGAAACTATAAAGACAAAGATGGAAAGACTTAGTAAGAATGCAGATGTAAAGAAAATGATTTAATTCGGGGAAATTCTGAGCAGGGAAATTTTGCATCTTAGCAGGAATAGAGCTGTTAAACAGCAGCATGTGTGCTTTGGTTCTGATCTGAGACTGTAGGTCTTGTGGGCCAAAACTGAATTAAAATCATTAATACAGGTAATGAGCGTGATGCTGCTACAGAGAACTTTGATATTAAAGGGTTTGAGTTTAGGTCATGGCTGCTCACAGAGCTGGTCAGTGTTACTCTGAGAACTACAGTTTTGTGTTGCTTTTTGGAAGTTTTGTTCGACTCAAACGTGAAGAATTTGTCTATTTCTGCTTGAGTTGACTCTTGTGTTGTAGAAACAGGACAAGTATTGTTTTGAAGTATAGACTCTTCTGAATGACACTTGTAAATCTCTCATCAGCTCGTTTTGAATGGCTTTCTTGTGTTATTTTCAGTTTGTCTCTGAGCTGAAGTTTGAGGGTTTCTGTTTGAGAGCTCAAAGGAGAAATCACTGGAGTGATGCACTCTATCCTCACACAGACCCACAATGCCACACTGATCATAAACTACAGCATGAGGTGAGCAGGTTCATTTTATTACAGATTTCAACGGATTCTTACAATTACTGTGTTTTTGATAAAAACTGAAAATTTGTTTGACACTAAAACACTTCAGATTTCTGCTCCAGAAATCTGTTCATAATATTCCATTTTTTTTGTTTGTTTGTTTTTATTTTATATTTTATTATAATACTATTGCTATAGCCACCAAAGAAGACTAAAAAGTAAGCATAGCGCTCTGGGCCTTTACTGGGCCAGCTTTCACTATCTTAATTTTACTGATCACATTAAATACATGTTTTTTTCCCCTCCTTAAACGCTTAGTTGTAAGTATTGGATTTGTTGTAACTTGTGTTAAGATTTCGTTAAAGTTGTGAAATTAGGTTGCAATTTGTAAACTGCATCATATGCCACAATTTACATGCAGAAGTGTTTATGTATATGCCGTCAGCTTTGTTTTATTGCTGTATAATTTTAAACTTTTATAGCAGATTTTTTAAAAAATTACTTTTTGATGAATATTTAAAAAATAATTAAAGAGGAATGAGAAATATAAATATAACTAATTAATGAAAAAAATAATATATTGTTAAATAATATTTTATTAAATCAATTAAAAAAGCAATATAAAAATAACTATAAATTACTATAAATAACTAATTAAACCTACTGTTTGTGAACTACATATGTGACTCTTCAGGTGGCACATTTTGAGTCATTGCCACCCATAAGAGGTTCTTACTGAGATTGTATGAAGCTTTTAATATTAATATTAATATCAAACAATCTTACTGAAGATTGTTTCGCACAAAGACTGAAATTATCCAGTGCGTTTGTGGCCCTATGAAAGTGGTGCTCTAAAGTTTTATACAAGCTGTTTCTTGCTCTCTCTCTCTCTTTGACACTGTCGTTCTGTCATAAAAGTGAGAGCGTTGCATGTAATCGTAATGAGTTTTCCGCTCTAGATTAATCACAGTGGCACTAGTGGATATTTCAGCCCCTCCATCGGAGACGATTACACCCCACAGTGTGTTTACACAGGGCTCACGTCGTACATTCGCTGCCTCTATGCTGATTAGTACCATTAACTTTTTTCTTTTATGCTCGCAGTACTTATGAGCTTTATTATTGTTATGGGCACCACAGTCAGTGCGAAAATGCTACTCTCCTCAGTATCAGATTGAGTAAGACATTACCTCCCATCTGCCACCATGACTGTACGTCTGATGAAAGATGACATTCATACAGAGCTCTTTCAGTAATTCATTACGAAAGCTGACACTGTAATGTGAAGAATGGAAAGAACACTTTCTAAACATCTTTCTTTTTTGTAACTTTGTTTGTAACAAAAAATATGATCCCAATTTAAGTTATTCGACATCATGATAACCTTGGAAATAAATAATTGGACTATTAAGTTGCTTTTTAAAACATCTGATGTCATTGCATTATATACAGAATATAAAAATACCATGGTTTTCTCTTCAAAAATAAAGACTTAACATTTGACACCATGTGTACAAATATTTTATCCTGATTTTGAACAATATGTTTATCATTTGATCATTCTTTTGTGAAATGCTTTCTTTAAAAAGTGTGTTTGTTATATTTATTTAAAACAAATTAATCGAGTAATCGGATAATATATATATATATATATATATATATATATATATATATATATATATATATATATATATATATATATATATATATATATATATATATATATATTATCCGATTACTCGATTAATTTGTAGTAATAAAAATAGACCTAAGTGAACAATAGCCTTTAGAAATAACTTAAAATACATATATAATAACGAGGCAACAAATTAGTTCAAATAAAGTATTAAAAGCAGTAATCATATGGTTTTATTGCAGAAAACTATTAAAATACATAATGTATTATAAGCAATAGAACTAATGTACATTACACATTATAACAAATGCCTGCAGAAGGCGCCAATGGCCTGGCTGTTGTTTTTATAATTTACTGCGCGATCTAATCCTTAATATTGTCTAAACAACATTAAAGTCAAATGTCCACTTAATCTTTGATATTTGGTCATTTCTTTACAACAGAAACTTACTACAGCCACTGTAATTTCTTGAATATGTGGCCATTTAAACGTGTAAACTCAGAGCGAGGGTTGAAACTTTTATTCTGAAATCGCAATTAACAGTTACACATTGAGAAAGTATACATTGATGATGTATAGACCAATTATTTGAACAATTATATTATATTTAATGTATAAAACTTTTGCAGTGTTTTATTTTTAACATATTACTTCAAGAAATGTCTGTAGTAGTCTATTTCTGTAATAGCCTTTAGATAGACCTACCAAAAAAAAAAAAAAAATTCTAAAATATGATTTAATTTGTATTTTCGATTAGTATATTTATTTACCCCATTTGTTTGTAAGTAATAGGCCTACTTGGAATATCTACTTGCCTTCAGTATAGCTTGAGAATGTTTTACTTACATTAGTTGATTAGTTTTTGCTGTATTTAAATTATTATTATTTTTTAAACATGGTGACAGTTTCTAGCTTAAAAGAAAAATAATTTTTTTCTAACATCTTTGCACCAATAGTTTTAATGGGTCCAAAACCACCTTGGGTGCGAATGATTTTCTACTAATTCAGTGGCACATCATCAATTTTTCTTTATATAATGTAATTTATTGTAATTAATGTAACTAAATGTATTCAAAATTAAAACAGGTGTGAGTTTTATGCGCAGCTTTATACACAGTGTGTACCATTGTACAGACTAGGTTTATCCCTCACAGCCTCATTTTCATTCAAGAAAAAAAAGTCATATAAAACCCAAAACACACACAGCCACAATCAGACATAAAAGAGTTGCATTTTCTGCTCTTAAGGTCCCATTCACCAAGATACCTACTCCTTTACCCCTTGAATTTACCCCTTGAAGATAGTCTTAAATTTATACATTTACTATATCAGTGAATAAAGTCAAGTACCGCCCTATAATTTATCACATTCTAAAACCTGTTTCACTCTGAAATATGTCACAAGACACAAGTCAGCCATAACTTCTGTTACATGACTAAGTTTGCTAAGCAGAGCATGGACACTTACGAGATGTTCTGAAATCAAAAATCAAAATGGCAACACCCACTAGAGGTTTGCTTTTCTTACATTTCAACTGACATTGCATTTTTCTAGTTGTAAAGTTTAAAAACAGGGGTGCCCAAACTCGGTCCTGGTTCTTGGTTTAGCTCCAATTTGCCTCAACACATCTGCCCTGGGAGTTAAGGCTAGAAGGAATACAGCTCTAGCTACTGGACATGTGCACATCAATCTAACATTATTTTTGTCACACTGTACAACAATAAAATTGTTGTATTAAACTGTTGTATTATAGTAAGGGCTAATTTTAGGCTTGGGGTAGGTGTAGACGTTAAAAAAACACAATCCAATAGGTAGAACTATTCATTTCATTGTTAGTTTCCGATCGGCGTTGTATCCTTCTAGCCACAACCCTGCCAGGGGGTTTCTAGTATGCCTATTAAGAGCTTGATTAGCTGTTTCAGGTGTGTGTAATTGGGGCTGGAGCTAAACTCTGTAGGACACCAGCCCTCCAGAACCGAGTTTGGGCACCCCTGGGTTAAAACAATGTTAAGACACTGACAAACAGTAGTGTTTCCTTGGACTTGGACTTGGCCCTTTGGCACTCGGACTTGAGTCCGACTCGGCCCATTTTGGACTCGGACTCGTCTTGGACTCGATTGGTTAAAGACTCGGACTCGACTTAGGTGGACTCGAACCCAACACTAGTAATTAATATATAATATTAATTAAATTTAATATATATATATATATATATAAAATATAATAATAATTTCATAGATCAAGCTAAACATTTGTATAATTTGTGTGAAAATCTATAAAAGACACACTGCAAAAAAAGTCTTATCTTACTTAGTATTTTGTCTTGTTTCTAGTCAAAATATCTAAAAATTCTTACATTAAGAAGATGCATTTATTAGATAAGCAAAAAGACGTAAGATATTTAGTCTTGTTTCCTGGGGGGAAAAAATTTAAATGAAAGTGAATTTCACTTAAAACAAACTATTTGCCAGTGGGGTAAGTAAAATCCTCTTAAAACATGGTTATTTTTCTTACCCCACTGGCAGATAATTTTACTTATTTTAAGCAAAATGCACTTAATTTAGAATTTTTTTTTCTAACCCTTTTTTTTTTTTTTTATCTTAAGACTAAATATCTTAGTCTTTTTGGTTATCTAGTAAATATATTTAGATTTTAGATTTTTTTTTTTTCTTTTTCTTTAAAGAATTTTTACATATTTTGACTAGAAACAAGACAAAAATACCAAGTAAGTTAAGCATTTTTTGTTTGGTTGTTGTTGGGGTCTTTTTTTTTTTTTTTTTTTTTTTTTTTTTGGACGTGCAGCTGGGAAGTAATTTGAAATGTAGCTATAGTGTCATGGCTGGTCTTGCTTTGCTGGAAAATTCAGCAAACCATGCACTGCACAGAGAATGCATTTTCAGAGTCTGCGCTGAGCTATTTAGTGAGAGCAATGAAGGACTTCTCAGTCTGTGTCACATACCATGATTTCAGTGAGGACATTACACATTCACGTGATTTATAAAGGGAGGTGTTGTTACCATTTTTGGAGGCGTTTCTGAATGCAAATGACCATAAACATGAGCAAACATGGTGCTTAAGAACATGTGGAATTTATCAACAATGATTACTTACTGGAGTGCGTAAGAACCGTGTACGCACATTTGATAAATATGGATCTTTTTTGTACTTGCACACATTCTAATTTTCATTCGTAGGACAAAATATAGAACATTTTCTACGCATTGTTCATAAATGAGGGCCCTGGCTTTTTTCCACCTCCGAATGAACTCGCTAGTTTTGAGTTAAATCGAGTTATGAAGTCTGAATTAGGAGATATAAACTTGCTTTTGCAAGAAAAAAAGACAGAATTGTGAGATGAAATAAATAAATGGTGTAAAATGTAAATAGTAATAATATTTCATGCTGTAACTGTAGGGCTAATACAATACGTCCCCTATGAAAAGCATATGTAAATATTATATAGACCTATTGTTTAAATCAAATTTATGCTTTAAATGTAGAGTAATCATAGCAGGTTTCATCCATAGTCTGTCCGTTTAAACATCTGCGTTTAGTTTCAGTTGACGTCTTTGACCACAGTATTATATAAAAAATTATTTGCATTCCAATTTTGACATCAAAAGGCACAAAAATATTTTTTTTCTTCTTATTCCTTGAATTTTACCTGTTTACCTCCACTTGTTAACACTATGTGCGTGGCTGGAAGTGACGTAACTGTGACATCTCCTCCAAATTGGCCTATTCTCCTGTGTTTGTGTAGATTTATAAATGATTTACCTTACAAATCTGATTAAATGGTGTTCCCAGATGCACATTATAATAAACGCAAGCTCACAACAATGTGCAGAGATGGAGTTTGAGACGCTCCACACATGTAAATGATAACAGTTTGCGTAGCAGCATTTACTGTGAACGAAACCGCTTTTAGGGACCTCTGTATTACAAAATAGCTATTTATGATGTAAATTTAACAGGAATGTTTAATGTTTTACGTGATACTGCACTAATTGCAATTTTTGGATGTGCTGGAGAATTTATATGTAATCTATTTGCTGATATATTCAGAATTTCAACGTTTATGACTTGTTTGGGACATATCTAATGTTTCTTCATTCCTCCAACATGTAAATAATCTGAAGTAGCGCTGCCCACTGCATATTTATTTATTATGGTATAAACAGTTTAGCAAAATCGCTGGTTGACACCCTGATTCTCTGATAAACACTTGTGAAAATAGAGATAACATTACATGATTTGATTTGACTGACTCTTTTATCTTAATTGGTAACATGATTTTATCATCTTCCTTTCCATCCCCTAACTCTTAGGGATTTGCAACAGTATGTTTAAGACTACTTAAAATATAGCTTTGAACTGATTTCACCGTGTTGCATCGTACTCTTTTCAGTGGGCCCAGAACTACTGAATAATGGAGCAGATCTCTTCAGATTGACTTCCTCTTTTTCTGCTTGCCTTCTCTTGTATAGAAGCTGAAAGAGCTGATAAAGAGCTGAGAAATGTTGCCAGCTCCCTCTCAGCCTCTCATTTTCCAGCCCAAAAGCTCTGGTTTAGGCCTGTCGGAGCACAAAGCTGATTTTGTTTCAACACTCAGGGGCACAAGCACCCAGCAGCCCCAAAACAGCTTTAACTGTTGCTCTCCTAATGGCAAATAAACCGTAAAGGGCCGTTTTTGTTTCTTTTCATTGGCCAGCTGCTGTCACAGCCAGTAACACTTTAATCTGTTGGTCACATAACCCTTCGCTTGGTTGAAACTGCTTGGTCATCTAATATTTTTCTTTGGTCCTCTTCCTCCGTTTCTGCTTTTCCTTTGTTTTGAATAATGCATTATTGACAAAACTGGTGTATAAAGACAAAATGTTAATTTCTCTCTGAACATAAATATTGTATGACCCAGGAAAACATATATTTGCTTGCTTTTTTGTGTGTGTGTGTGTGTGTGTGTTTTAGGTATTTCAGTGTTACCAGCCTGTGTTGGAACTGATTCAGCTGGTCAAAGTTAAAGATCTCCCAATTGTTCTCCATTCCAGCACAGAGTTTGAACTGTATCTTTTCCCAAAAGACAAAAGGCTCCAAAAATGTCCATTTGTGCATTTTATCCATATTAGCCAACATTCGCAGTCTGTTAGAGGGTACAATAGTAGTCTTAATTCACATAAACATTCAAATAATTGTGTATCTATTTGAATATTAGTTTCAGATACACTACCATTCAAAAGTTTGGGAATAGTACGTTTTTTTTGTTTGTTTGTTTCTTATGCTCATCAAAGCTGTATCAATTTGATCAAAAATACAGACAAAAAACTGCAATTCTGAGAGAATATTATTACAATTTAAAATAACGGTTTTATATTTTGAAACTTTAAAATATAATTTATTCCTGTGATGGAAAGCTGAATTTTCAGCATCATTACTCCAGTCTTCAGTGTCACATGATCCTTCAGAAATCATTTTAATATGCTGATTTATAATGAATGTTGGAAACAGTTGTGCTGCTTAATTTTTTTTTTGGGACCTGTCAGGATTCTTTGATAAATAAAAAGTTTAAAAGTGTTTATTCAAGATAGAAATTACAATATACACTACTATTCCAAAGTGGTCAATACATTTTTTATATATATATATAGAGAGAGAGAGAGAGAGAGAGAGAGAGAGAGAATTTTTTTTATTTATTTTTTTTTTAAAATGAATACTTTTAATTTCTAAAAAATTGATAGTAATGACATATATTGTTAGAAAAGATTTATATTTTGAATAATTGCTGTTCTTTTTAACTTTTTATTCATCAAAGAATCCAGAAAAAAGTATGTTTCCGAAAAAATATTAAGCCACGCAACTGTTTCTACACTGATAATAAATCAGCATAGTAGAATGATTTTTGAAGGATCGTGTGACACTCAAGACTGGAGTAATGGCTGATGAAAATTCAGCACTGCGTCACAGAAATAAATTATATTTTAAAGTTTATTAAAATGGGAATCCAATATTAGAAATTGCAATAATATTTCACAATATTACTGTTTTTTCTGTATTTTAGATTAAATAAATACAGCCTTGATGAGCACTCCATTAATAAACATTAAAAATCTTCTGATCCCAAACTTTTTGTATGTATGTAATTGTTCACTTTTGCAAAGTTAAATGAACTGTACAGATGCCAGAAAAGACATAAAAGCTTCTTTGTATTCATAAACTGACCAATCAGAATGAATATCATTTGTTTCCCTCAAAAATGAATATGAAAACGGACATAAATGTACCTCCTTTCGCATAAATAACCGGAGGTATTATTAAAGGTAGTGCCTGTAGATGGTACTGCATGATTTACTTCCTTTGTTTGCTATATATGGCAGAATTTGGTTGATGTTCTGAAAGCATTAAAAATTAATGATGCATAATAATCTGTTTTACATTCATGCGTTTGTCAGATACTTTATCCGAAGCGACTTCAAAAGTTTGGGTTAGTAGCAATATATTGCAATTTATCAAAAGTGACAGTAAAGACATTAATAATGTTACAAAAGATTTCCATTTCAAATAAATGCTGTTCTTTCGAGCTATGTATTCATGAAAGTATCCTGAAAAGGATAATAAGAAATGTTTCTTGAAATATATTAAAATAGAAGAGGTTTTTAAAAATGTTGTAATCTTATTTTACTATATTAATTACGTTATTTCAACCTTGGTAAGCAACAGATCTCTTTCAAAAACATTTTAAAAATCTGACCAACTCCAAACTTAATTATAGTGTATATGAATGTATTTCCCACCTTATTCATGCAGTCAACCATTTACTAACTGTACCAGACTTCTCTCAATGTCACGCGGTGAACTCTGCACTCAGAGCTAATGATTGTTGAGATGGCATATTCCTCATTACTGTTTATAATGTAAACTGCGCTGTTATTGTCCTCTGTGTATTGTTTCACACCTTAACATTCCTCTACAGTGCTTTGACTTCCAAATCTGTCAAAGCCAAGCTACTCTTGGACCAACTGTGCACATTGCGTGGAGAGGTAACGTGATCATCACCAATTATTGTCTTCTGGCCAGATATACACCCTCCCCCACTGAGATTCACCCAAAGCTGTCAAAGTCCTCTGTGACTGATAGTCAGAAAATTGATAACGTTCATCCAACAACTTATTTCCCAGAGCTGGAACACTGGGGCGACAATGACAAAAAGTGTTTCCTTTTGCAGGTGGGAGCTTTGTTTTCTCTGTCCTGTGTGATAAGCACTGAGACTTTCCCAGCGGCCTCCCAGCTCAGCTCCTGCAAATGGAGAGACTTCATGTCTAAACGTCCCAAGGACGTACCTGGTATGAGCAGCGTTTAATAAAACGTCTTTGTTCTAAAGACTGTTAATATGTATAATTGTACCATGTGCCCACATCAGGTTGTTGGAAAATTATACGCTGGCATTCATACTCTGAAGTTATTTCTGTGTGTTTGCTAGTGTGCTATTAACTCTTCATCCTTGCAGTGCCTGATGTGGAGGTAAAAGGTGAAAGAGGCCAGTACCTCTTTTTGGTTCAGGGGGCGGAGGCAGGATGCTGCACGGCGCGAATGATTCACACGGCCAATCAGATCAATGGAGCTGCTGCCCTGGCAACGCTCAATGCCCTCATCAGGAAAAAAGTTCCGCCTTCCTCAGGTGTGATCACCAATCATTTAAATGCACAGTTGATAGCAGCATGAATATGCACAGATGCAACAGTACGCCTAGAGCTGGATATTTGAGCATAGTCATAAATCAATGTGTATGTTGGATTGAGAGGACTAATACAGTTCCTCTAAAGTAAGTTGGACCCTGGGGCGTTCCAGAACCGCATTTATTAGAGTCAGATTAAACCCATACAACAGTCTCATCTATCATAGCAGTAGCTAAGGCCACCTGGATGCCGCCAAGATGACAGAGGAGACACTATACTCCACTAAGACCAGAACTGCACACTGCCTGAGCTTTATAAATGTAGAATGCATATTTTTTTTTCTGATTAGTTTTAATTTAAAAACACTGAATTGAAAATACAGTAGCACAGTCTCAGACTTGTAGTCACATTTTACTTATAAACACAAGGAAACCAAGACTTCAGACTTCATTGGCAGTGCTCGAAATGAACTTTTTTTTTTTTTTTTTTTAACTTGGTAGCACTGGTGCTCCCAAATTCAAAAAGTTAGGAGCACCAAATAAAATTTAGCAGCACCCAATGAATATTAAGGAGCACCACAACTGCCAATTGAGAGGAATGGCCAGCAACATCCTGATGATTATTAGTGTCACCAGTTAAATGGGCTGATTTTTTTTTTTTTTTTGGCAATAATTAATTATTGCCTTAAGAAAGGGACAAGAAAGAATGAAAATATGAGTACATGAACAAGATGTTTATTTTCTCTATCACAGGTCAAACTCTCTGTAGCCATTTAAATTAGAGGCAACCACTGCATTTTTAAACTTAATCCACACAAAGGTGCTGCATGCATGAGCCGTTTCTGGTTTAAATTAGATTATAATTTCAGTATCTGAAGCAAAAGCAGAATGGTGTGACAGACTTTAGCTTTGTGAAATTATGCCACATAAAACACCTGTGCCAAACCACACATGATATAGCTTAGAAGATAACTTATTCCAGTAATCAGGCTTTTTAACGGGCTTTTTATTTATTTATTTTTTTTTTTTTGAGTGCGCACGCTTCAAATGTAAGTGCATGTCAGAACAGAACACGAATGAAATGTTTAAGCGGGAAGGTTTAAAGCACATGCAAATAATGTACTTGTGTGATTGCAAATAAGTGCAATGTTTAGTGAGTGGAATTCTGCTGCTGAGTAAACATTTGGTGTGATTGTATGTCACGTGATGTCAAAACTGCAACTCATATGTGCGCTGTAGCATGATAGGCTTACTTTATTTCTTCAATAATAGCAGATCGTAGGGATATTTTAATCGTCAAGAATCAAAAATGTTCATATCGGACACCCCTAATTGTAATGCAGTGCAAACCCGGAACAGAGATTGGTTGAAAAAAAATGTTTGGAGCAATCCGGCCGGTTCCGATTTCCAACGGAGCGCAATGTGAGTGATTGACGTCTAATATCTAAAATCTGCATTAAAGCTAAGAATGTAGAGATGAAGTTTAATTGGTTATGTAAGCTAATGTTGGATAGAACAGCTCACTGTATCAGCTCACAGCAGTCATATACTCTGCAGTTCTTAGTAAAAGTTTTGTAAAGAAATGAATACAAGTCGCACCACAAAAATTACTAGCACTCGCACAAATGCTCCCAAATATATTTTGAGGTCGTGCAGATTAAATTCCGGTGTTATGCCGAATTCTGACCCCCGCCAGATTACTACCCCCCCTAGTATTGGTAGGTTTAGGGTTAGGATTAGGGGTGGGGTTAGGATTAGGCAATCAGGTAGCGATTTCAACGAGAGGGGGTAATAATTTGGCAGGGGTCGAAAATGGGCACAACACAGGGAGCATATGCGACCAAACGGTCGCAATTTCGAGCCCTGATTGGGGTAAATGTTTCAAACTCATGCATTTGCGACTGAAAACTACTGCGTGAAAACTACTACATCCCGTTGTCTGACAATAGAAACAGTAAAATATATCAATATATCTATGAAATATATCAAAGAAAACCGTTTAATTAAGAATTTGGCTGCATTGAAATGCAGTATGTGAGCGCAGAGAGGCAAGACAGTACGACGCACTGACGTCATAAATATGCTAATTAGCGTATGACGTCACCTAACAACATATGTCGACTTTTCCAGCGGGGTTTAGCTACTTTCCACTAAAAGAAGTTGGCAACACTGCATAAACACTGCATAAAGTGTAGAGAGAGCGTAATAAGAGATTGATTGTGCAGTGTAGAGCTTCGTTGATTATAATGGAACTTTGTGAGATCGTGATGAACTAAGATGAGTGACAGCTTTTTAATTTTTTTAGAGGGTTTGTAAGTGAGATATTGATTTAATACAACAGTTACATAAACAAGAAGTTAATATTAAGTGACTTATGTTGTCTGACTACAACACTATTGTCTGATTTTGCGCTCTTTCGTCGTCAAAAATAGTTTGAAACAAAATCGCAACTGAGCCGCTGCACATCTCCATTCAAATACAGCGGTGTTTCGTTTATGAATAAACGTGTGGTTTTAAACTAATCTAGTGAGTCAATGATTCAAATTCCCATTCTTAGAGACCGTCACTTTTGCTTTATTCCTGAATGAATCAGCCGTTCGAACGAATCAAATGAATTATATGATTCAGTAATTAAATCAGTGACTTGCCACCACCTACTGGGAGTATTAGTTTCATTTTAAAGTATGTTTTCAGTTGTATAAATCATTCATTATTTCTATATTCAAAATTTCATATTTAAAATATTAATCTTAACATGAAGTTATGAATTTGATTGCATGCATGCCACCTCTGAGCCTCATTAAACATGAAAATACACCTACAAGCCACATTTGTGTTCTTCTGTGCCTCCTCTGTAGTATAAATTAATTTTGTAAATACTGATTTCATTTGATTGGTAACTTATTCTTATTCTCGTTGTTCTAATTCTGTTGTTTTAATTAGACATTTTAAAAAGCTTATAAAATATATATTTTTAAAAAAATTTACGTGACATACTTTTAATTAAGTTAGAAAAATGCCATTACAAAGGTAAAAACAAAATTCCCCTTTAATTCACTTTAAGGGGTCAAATATTACCTTGTAATGGGAAGGCTAATTTTTGATCAGATTTTTTGATTATTGATTAGAAGGTGCTCCTAAAATGTTGACTGTGTTCTTAAAAAGAAAAGTAGGCGTAGAGCCCTGAAACTCATTCTTCGATGGAGCAATTGAGGACGTTTAGTCTTGGAAAAATGTCCAAGTATACAAACTCCGGAACATGATAAGGATGTAGGGCACGTCTTTCTTCTTCTAAAAGATCTTTTCCCTTGCTTTTTCCCTTTCAGTATAATCAAATTTAAAAGGAACAGTCTTTTGGCTATTTCATGCAAAGTATAATTTCTTGACCTGCCTTGTCTTCTCATTGATTAACATCTATTTGTTACTCCTGTAATCAGGTGGTTTGTGGTTCACTACTACTCTTAATAGCTCTTTGTACAGCGAGAGTGGCTGTATTGAAGCCCACCGCTGGAAATCTTTGTTGGAGTAAATTACTGCTCTTGAGATCAGAGAATGCGTGGGTTTACTCAGAGCCTCCCGTAGAGCGCAGAAGGTTGTGCCAAATCCGTAACTCAACCTTGATAACTGAGGACACAAACAAGCAAGTAGTTGGTTATGTTCAACAATGGTTCACCATTAGTACTAATCCAAAAGGACTAAAAATGGACCATAAAATAAAAAAAGCATGTTCATCTCATACAAGAGCTTTTCTGAGAAGCTGTATTGTGATGAGCACTACAGAATACCTCTCAGTTTTCTGCTCTTTCTGAATGGATTCTAAAGAGGTGCTTGGTACTTGGAGGTTTCTATAAGCAGCTTGCCCCAAGCCAGTCAAATTGAATTGTCGTCATGGCTTTATATATGTATGTATGTATGTATGTATGTATGTATATGTGTTTTACTTTTATAAGCAAAATAGCATCTTAGAGCATTAAATTGTATTTCGACAACTTAAACAATTTACCACTCCACAAATTCTGTCTTTAAAAAAATTAGACTTTAGACTTTTAAGTTAGAGATGTCATTTTGAGGTCTATATGGCCCTATGATTTCCGTGATGTGGAGTACGTGGAGGGAATTGTGGAATTTGCCAAATTTTGGATGAATAAATCAAACGTAGGTTAGTACAGTTAAATCAAAACACGATGTGGAATATTGTCTGTGAATATTAAGCCACAAAAATATTATCTAAATATGAATCTTGCGTGTTCTGCATGTCTCTGTGTGAATGAATGATGTAGATGCATGGTTTCGTTTACTACACACATACTGAAGCGTGCGTCATATGGTGTTTCAGCCTCTGCCGTCTCAATATATGTGTACACAAACATAAACTTTAGAACTGCTCTGAGTCACTTCAAGCATTTTACCGTTTCTTTTGAGAAAAACTATCATATCATATGCAAACAGAAAGTTGAAGATCTTTATAGCAAAATAAAAGATAAAACTAAAAATAAATAAAAAACTTAAATAAACTGACAGAAATATATTACTTAATGTAATGATAGTACTACTAGTCGTAATATTTTTTTATGATAACATTGTTTTTAAGGAATATTTACCAGAAAAATGTAAATCCACAACACAGCATTTCTGAAAAAAAAAAATAAAATAAAATAATAATAATAATAAATTTGTATTTTTTTTATGCATTTTTATAAAAATCAATTATTTAGAGATGCTTTTGATGATTAAAATTTAATGAAACATTAAAGTGGAATTTAGAAAAATTAATCAAAAGCACACTTTGTTAAAAATAAAATTATATTTGAGAAAAAAATAAAACATTTCATAGGGCCTTAAAAATGTATTTATTTCTTTATTTTTTTTACTTTTAATTAATTAATTAATTGCTGTTAAATTGTGCAAGTTTCATGATAATAAATTAGGTGTGTCTGTTTTGACTAATACAGTTTAATTTAATTAAAAAATAGTCTAGAAAAAATAAAATGCAAAAAAAAAAAAAAAAAAAATATATATATATATATATAATATTATACTTCTGCTTATTATCATTTAAATTCTGAGAGGAAAAGTCATAAATTCAGAGCAATATGTGTCGTCCACTAATTATACAGTCATATTAAATCAACTGAAGTCAATGGGATTTAAATTGGTCATTTTCATTTTGTATGTTCTTATAAATTTGATACAATAAAATATTCATATTAAAATTTCACACACATTTTCCTTGCATTACATTAGTTATGCTGTGGTTTATGTATGATGTTATATTTCAAATCAGATTTTTTATTTATTTTTTTTTATGTAGTTAATGCATTAATAACAATGTAATGAAACAGTAACTATTTAAAACAAAATGGAATATTCATGTGTTGCTAGGGATTAATTAATCAAATGCAAAATGTTTTTATTATTATTATTATTATTATTGTTATTTATTTATTTTTTAGACGTAAGTTTCACCTGGGAATACGAGACATGAAGGTGAATGTTAAATGCATTAGGAAAAGTGAAAGAACAATAAATATGTGAAACACATTTACATAAATGTGTACCAGTCTGTGGTGCCCTGTGCTATGTCCTAACCTGTCATGGCACAACATATTTTGTAAATAAGTTTGTAGATACAGATTTGTCGAAAACAACTGTGACTGTGATGAGCAACAAGATTTTTTTGTAGATTGCTGTGTTTCTGTCTCTGTTCTGTCATGCTCTGTTGCCCTACCCACACTGAATGTACATTTAAATCAAGAATCTTTTGATTGGCTGTGATTGTGTCAGGCCTTACAGCAGTTTTGTATCCAGTATGAACATGCAAATACTTGTCGCTGGAAACTTTTTCTATGGTTATAAAATTATTAACATGCTTTTGTGGTTTTAAAGATTAGACTCTGCATGCATACTTCAATTTTATCTCTCTTTCTTGAATTTGGTTTTACTTTTTGGTCTTGCTTAAGTGTCATAGAAGATAGATAATGGCTTTTCTTAATGTGGTGTACATGTAAGAGCATTAATGTAACCAAATATGGTGTGAGAAACTTAAGATTGGACATTTTGGTCAGGCTTCTCTCGTGGCACTTTACTTTAGACGCGATTAACACCTCTCAACTCACTCTTCTGCATTCTCAGACTCTCATTCTCTTCTCTCATTTCTCCACAGGGAGCAGCACTGTTGACTGGCTGCGGTCCCTGCCGTGTCTCCGTGGAGAGCAGCTCTTGCAAAGGGAGCGAAAGCTGGCCAAGGTGCAGACTCTGGTCCTCAAGGAATGCTGCCGTAAGTGTTTCCCAGGCAACGGAAAATCTTTCGCCAGGACCTCTAAGTATTCACACGCTGTGCTTCAGTCACCCGCATTTCTAATCATATTCCTCCAGTCATACATTCTCAGTCTCACGTGAACGCTTTCTGAAAATTAAGATCTCTTTTGTGCGGTAAACAATAGAGCTTTTTGTCAGGCCCTCAACACCTACTGTGTTAACACGGGTTTATGGTGCATGATAGACTATATGATTGATAGATTAATTGAGGTATGTCAGTGCACTGCAGGTTGTAGCCAAAAATTTCAGGTTAGTTTCTGAGGCTGTATCATTTGACACAGTTTCTTTGCAGACTTGGTATACAGAGTAAATTGTTATATACATTAGACATCGGATTATTAGAGATGATGATTAAAGAACTAGTGTGTGATCATGCACAATTTTATCCTTTAATAACTTAAGGCACTTAAACGCAGGTTACTCTAGGAGGGATGTTGTTGTTCTAATTGATTTGTAAACATCTTCTAAATGAATAGTTATACAGCTGTCTCAGTGCTAAGTTTCATTAGTGTGTCTGACAAGAAAATAAACATGAAGCAGACATATACAATATGTAACGGATTGGTTTTAAAAGGTGGTGTGATTAATGAGAGAGATTTAATGATGCAACTCATCCCTGGCTAGGGCGACGAGAGGAGGCCCAGAAGTCTGCCGCCATTCCCGTGAATGAAATGAAGGCTCTGCTGAATCTGGCCAGAGAGCAGTACCTTCAGATGCACGACTCCACACTGCCTAGAGCGTCTGAACGCATGTGCCTGGAGAAGGAAAACCAGACATCCTTTTCTAACACTAATGGTGAGGAATACTTTAATACAGAGCAGTTTGCTTTAGGGATACATAATTTCTAATCATTTTAATGGATAGTGATAATAGTTATTGCTTTATGATACATTTATAATGTTATACATCATATTGATTACTGCTCATATTTATTATAATCAAATCCAGTTTAGTGTGAACTTTGATCGGAGCGAATAAATGGTCCGAGTGGAGCGTTTTAAATGACTAGCACTCTTTTGTTCCACCTTTGCCGCATAAACATTATATTCAACATTTATCGAACTCTTGTTATCCTTTAACAAGGAAATTTACACTACCGTTCAAAAGTTTGGGGTACATTTTTATTGTTTCTTTTTTTTTAAGAAATTAATACTTTTATTCACCAAGGATGTATTAAGTTAATAATTAAAAGTTTATTAAAAGTTAATAATAAATAATTTACATTGTTATAAAATATTTATATTTTGAATAAATACTGTACTTTTTAAACTTGTTATTCATGAAAGAATCCTGAAAAAAAAAAAATTACAGGTTCCAAAAAATATTTGGCAGCACAACTGTTGATATTATCCAACATTGATCATTCTAATAATAAATCCGCATATTAGAATGATTTCTGAAGGATCATGTGACACTTAAGACTGGAGTAACAGCTGATAAAAATTCAGCATTTCATCACAGGAATAAATTCTATTTTAAAGTATGTTAAAATAAAAAATCATTATTTTATATTGTAAAAACATTTTGCACTATTACTGTTTTTTTTTTTTTTATATATATATTTTTAATCAAATAAATGCAGCCTTGATGAGCATAAGAGACTACTTTAAAGACTGTTACAAGTCTTACTGACCCCAAACTTTTGAACGGTAGTGTATATCGCTCAATAATTATCATTAGCAATTTAGCGCCAAGCCCTATTTCAACATAAATGTTATTACATATACTCTTTAGAACCATAAGGGTGAATAAATGATGGCAAAATTTTCATTTTTGGGTGGGTGAACTATATATTTAATAATTTTTATTATTATTATTATTATTATTATTACTATGGAAATATGAAAATATTTCTTTAATGAAATGATACTCTAAATAATAAACTAAAGCTGCCAATAGGTGGTGGTAAATGTCTTAATGATCAAGTCATCGAGTCATTTGTTCATTCATTTGATTTGTTCAAATAGCTGATTCATTCAGGAATGAAGTAAATGGTTCTCTTTACAAATTGTCCATTGGTTCATTAGGTTTGTTCATCTTGAAGCAGATCATCACCATTAGATCGATCAGTGTTTGACATCAAAGTACAGCGAGAGCAATTAGAGAGCAGACGACTCTCGCAGTACTTTGATGTTATACACCAATCGGTCTGTGCGGCGCTGCTTTAAATCCAACGAGCCTAATGGTTCACCCAATTCGTTCAAAATGAGGATTAAGAAATGAAATGCAGGTCTGTGTTGCTCAGAGATGAACAGTTCTACTTTGTCTTTATATTTTTGTTGACAAAATTGAGCAAAACAGACAACATTGTGTCTAAAATAACACACTATTAACTTCTTATTAATTGAACTGCTGTATAAGATTTGTATCACATTTGCACTTGTATGATATTGCACTTATTGCTCGTGTGATATTGCTTTATATCATGTAAGTATAAGACAAAAACTCAAACAAGGGCATTTTTGCCCTGTATCTTGAATTTTAGGGACATTGTAACTACATTCTCTAGGCTCCATCCCAAAGTGAGTTGTTGCCCTGCCTCATATTTGTCATCAATCAACTGTATGAAATGTCAAACCCACGTAGGTCTAGGGCGAAGCAAGTGCGTTAAATGCGTTAATAATTTTAGTGCGTTATTTTTCCGCCATCATTGATTAATCTAATCAAAGTCCAATTCCAAAACAAAAATTCACATATAAAGTACTCACCCCATTGTAATCCAAGATGTTCATGTCTTTCTTTCTTTCGCTGTAAAGAAATGATGTATTTTGAGGAAAACATTTCAGCATTTTTCTTCATATAATGGACTGATATGGTGCCCCGATTTTGAACTTCCAAAATGCAGTTTAAATGCAGCTTCAAACTATCCCAAATGCAGTTGTAAACGATCCCAGCCGAGAAAGAAGGGTCTCATCTAGCGTAACGATTGGTTATTTTCATAAAAATAATACAATTTTTATATACTTTTTAATGTCAAATGCTCGTCTTGCCTTACTCTGCCTGAACTGTTGCCTGAACTGTTTTTTTCGGTTCATGACAGTTAGGGTATGTCGAAAAACTCCCATCTTCCCAACTTCAAAATCGCCCTATATCGCCGTTTTACCTTTTTTGTTAAGGGTGTTTGATCTTTTGCATGTTCACTTTGCAAAGACTGGGTCGGTACTTCTGCAGTGATGTAGGATGATTTTGAAATGATTTTTGAAGTTGAGGGAGAAAATACGATGGGAGTTTTTCGGCATACACTAACTGTCTTGAGCCAAAATAAAATATACAGAGTTCAACGAGAGCAAGTCAAGACGAGCGTTTGAGAATAAAAAGTATTTAAATTGTATTTTTTTAATGAAAATAACCGATCGTTTCGCTAGATAAAACCCTTCTTCCTCCACATTTGGGATCATTTGAATCTGCATTTAAACTGCCTTTTGGAAGTTGAAAATCGGGGCACCATATCAGTCCATTATATGAAGAAAAATGCTGAAATGTTTTCCTCCAAAAACATAATTTCTTTATGGCCGAAGAAAGAAAGAGATAAACATCTTGGATGACAAGGGGGTGAGTACATTATATGTGAATCTTTGTTCTGGAAGTGGACTTCTCCTTTAACGTGTTAAATCTCCAGCCCTTATTTTATTTTATTTTATTTTATTTTATTTTATTATTATTACTTTTTTTTATTTATTTATTTATTTATTTATTTCCGAAAATACATTTATTTTCTGGAAAATAAATTCTGGTAAATATTCCTTGAAAATAATGTTTAATGTAATAATAGTTTTATTAGTGGTAGCACCATCATTACATTAAGTAGTATATTTCTGTCACAGTTTCTTCAAGTTAAACCGAACCGAAAAGAAACTCTAAAATGTTCATGAAGTGACTCTCAGAGCAGTTCTATTGTGTTCATGTACCCATAGATTGAGGCAGCAGAAGCTGAAAACACTGCAAACATTACCCACACTTCAGTATGTGTAGTAAACGAAACCGCACGTCTGCGGCATTCATTCACAGAGACGGGCAGAATATGCAGAAATTGTTTAAATAGTATTTTTGTGGCTTAATATTTACAGACACTAGTCCATACCGAATTTTGATTAAATTCTACTGACCTACTTTTGATTTATTCAGCCAAAATTTGGCAAATTCTGTGATATTCCGCATTACACAGTAAATTCAGTTTTTATGACAGGATTCTGTGATTCCATCTATGTTTTCTGCACCGCGGAAATCATAGGGCCCTACTATTGTTAATAGACCAATTTTTGGCTGAAAATTTGACTAATGTAATACATGGAACACACACTAGGCTAAATGTTGCATTAGTAATATATGGTATTAACTCAAATATCAAATTACAGGTAAATATGTGGTAAAATATCAGAGTTTGATTAAAAACACTTGTGCCTGTGTGTGGTATGATATGGTGGGCCTTATTTGAGTATAAGCCAATATATCTGGCATCTTTAGTTTACATAGTGTTCCCAATTATTAAGATTAACTTATTTACTCAACCTGTTGCTCTTTCTAACCATTACATTTCCTATCAAAGATGTGAAACTTGCTCATACAGAATGGCCAGAGAGGAGCGTCCTACAAAACTATGAGAACATACAGAGAGCCCGACAAAGATCCAGGTAAACCATCTGGTACCGTATCACCTTTTCTGAAAACTCATTACCATGTCTGGGAGCTTTCAGTTATTGTTTTTGTCGAGGGCTTAATGAGTCTCAAAACAGAGTTTCAGATGGGAAATGGCTTGTTTGTTGGTTCAGTGCTTAGAATAGTAAATTTGTGGTTGGTTGAATAAATTTCGGTGTCATCCACAGGTGCAGGCTGTTCAGCAGTGGTTCCTCTGAGAGTCTGATGGGGCCTAAAGATAGCCAGAGGGGAAGTTCTACACTGCTGGATGCCAGAGAACTGCTCAAACACTTCACCCCTGATGGACTGCCTAGCGGGGAACTACAGCCGCTGCCAGTGCTTAGAGGGTTGGTCATATACACAGTGTCTGACATGATGTCTCTTAATGACTTTTTCTCTCTAGCTTATTAAAACTGCAATTCAAGTCCCTCTAGACAATGATGGAGCTTGCATGAACATGGTAGAAAGTTTTAAAACATCATTCAAGTTTTACAACTGTTTTTTATTTTCTGCTTGCACTGGTCATAAAGGGATAATTCAGCCCCAAGTACTTTATTTATTCACCCTTACGCCATTTAAAAGCCTATATGACTGGCTTTATTCTTTGGAAAACAATAGGTGAAATTTTTGAAGAATATTCTGTTTGTTCTGTTCCATGTAATAAAAATCAATGTGGCAGTTTAGGATTTAAAAAAAAATAAATAAATAAATGCTTTTGGAACAAATTAGGGTCACTACTGATGATGGAATATTTCATTTATTTTTGGTGGCCCTATTGTGATTATTAAAATGGAGGTTATGAACTAGTTATGTACTATAGATAAAAATAATACTGAAAACATTTTCTCTTTTAGAGGAAAAAAAAAAAAGATTTTCCACACAATTTGCCCTCTACCAGAAACACTCAATCTCTAAAAATACAGTTGAGGTGAAAAGTAAATGATTTTTCACATACAGTAAAAGACGTTTACATATAGTACACAAGTGAAAATAATAGTTGAATTATTAAAATTGCATACAACAAGGTTTACATACACTTTATTCTTAATACTGTGTTGTTACCTGAATGATCCACAGCTGTTTTTTTTTTTTTTTTGTTTTGTTTTTTGGTTTTGTTTTTTTTTCAGTGCTAGTTGTTCACGAGTCCCTTGTTTGTCCTGAACAGTTAAGCTGCCTGCTGTTCTTTTCTGTTTTAATTTTTCTAGACTTTTTCATGGATGATTAATTGAAATCGTGAAACTTATGCTAATATTAGGTCTCTATGAAATCAGTTTAACTTTTTTCCCAAATTCCATTTTATTTTATTTTATCTCCCCCCCCCCCCATTTTTTTTTTTTTTTTTTTTTTTTTCCATTTTAATTTTCCTGGATTCTGGTTTTTAAATTTTCTAGACTTTGTTTTAATGGCCTGATTAACTGAAATCATGAAACTTACACTATTTAATGGTAATTTATTAAAAGCTTAACAAAAATGAAATTTTTAAGGTTCTTTGAAATCATTTTATTTTTTTATTTATTTATTTATTTATTTTTTTGCATAAATATTAGTATTATTTTTACCACATTCTGTTTTCAGTTAATTTTCTGGATTCTATTTTAATGGTTTCGTTAAATTTAAATAAACCAAAGCATCTTTAATTAATTGATTTTATACAAAATAATTATTCTTTAGTTTCTTTTCTTTTTCAAAAATTCTGTGTTGTGTTGGTTTTTTGCATTATTCTGCTATATCCATCTTTTCACCCTGAAGACAACTGAGGGACTCATATGCAACATTACAGAATGTTCAAACACTCGATGCTTCAGAAGGAAAAACGATGCATTAAGAGCCAGGGGGTGTAAACTTTTGAACAGAATGAAAATGTGTACATTTTTCTTATTTTGCCTAAATGTTTTTTTTTTTTTTTCATTTAGTACTGACCTTCAGAAGCTACAGAAGATACTTGCATGTTTCCCAGAAAACAAAATAAGTTAAATGTACTCTGATCTTAAAATTTCAAAAGTTTTCACCCCTCCGGCTCTTAATGCATTGTGTTTCCTTCTGAAGCATCCGTGAGCGTTTGAACCTTCTGTAATAGTTGCAGTGTGAAAAGATGGATCTCAAAATCATAGTCGTTGTTGGAAAGGGGTTCAAACACTCATTCAGGTAACAACATAGTATTAAGAATCAACTTTTGAACAGGTTATTTTCATAAATTCAACTATTATTTTCTCTTGTGGACTATGTGTTTTATGTGAAATATCTTATTCAGGTCAGTACTAAATAAAAAAATTGCATGCATTTTGTTTGATCCCTCTTATTTTGGTAAAATAATTAACATTTTGGAGATTCTGCAAGGTGTGTGTAAACTTATGACCTCAACTGTATGTATTTACTCCTGAACTGAATGTCTCTAAATGTGATTTGTTTTTGTTGTTTGTGTAGTGAACATGCATTTCAGTTGTCTCCTGACCTCACACCCAGGAAGGTGACCAATCTTTCTTTCTCAAAAGCTGCCCGATCCCACTACCATGGAATAGAGTAAGTGTGTACGTGCGTGCATGCGTGTGTCTCTATATAAAAACCCATCCATTTTACAATCTCTTCTCCCTAATTCCTCCTCCATCTTCTCAAGTATTCTCTGGGCGTGTTTCAGGTTCTGTCTGGATGAGCGTAAGGCCCTTGAGCGAGACCGTGGCTTTGTGAAGCTGCAGTCTCGTCTAATAAGATACGAAACCCAGAGTACATGCTGTAAGGAGCCCTGCCCTGTGCCATTCGCCCTCAGTCCTGCTCCCTCCCCAGCCGTGCTGTCTGAACCAGGCAGCGTGCCCGATGGTGAATCCCTGCACAGCGAGCCGCCCCGCCTCAAACGCCGCTCCCGCGAACCAGACCTCCAGCCACACAAGAGGTGAGAACGCTTCATGCATACTAATGATGAAGGGTCATCTCATGGCTTTTTCTTATGTATAGATGGCCACAGGTCTTCTTGGGGCATTGTATATATTATATATTTTTGCATCAGGTAGCAGGTCAGGCATTAAATTGGATGCATTAACTTTTCAGGTCCTTTATATTGCATCAAAATAAAAGTGCTGCAACAGGGTATAGGTGGTTTGTGGACAAATTCAAAGAATAAAAATGTAAAAAAAAGTTTTAGATTTACTAAATTTACCATTCATCTCATGATTTCTGATCAGTCTTTAGAAAGCAGGAATAAACTAGTAATCGCTACTTATTTTCTTTAGGTTTAGTTTTAGTAAGTTAATTTTGTTACATAATTTTAATGTTGTATTTACATAATGTTAAGTAAATATTTTTTCAGATAGAAAGAAGGCTCACCAAGGCTGCATATAATTGGTTAAAAAATGCACTAAAAAAGGTAAAGTTGTGAAATATTATTCCATGTTAAAATACATAAAATGCATGCTACAGTATTAAGTGTCACATGGTCCTTCAGAAATCATACTAATATTAGGGCCCTATGAAATAAGTTTATTTTTTATTTTTTTTGCCAAATTCAGTTTTATTTTACTTTTCCAAATTCCTGTTTGTTTGTTTCTTTCTTTCTTTCTTTCTCTTCTCTTTTTTTCCCCCATTTTAACTTTCCTGGATTGTGATTTTTTTTCTGTTTTAATTTTCTAGACTTTTTCATGGATGATTAATTGAAATCGTGAAACTTACACTAATATTAGGGCACTATGAAATCAGTTACATTTTTTCCCAAATTCCATATTATTATTATTATTATTTATTATTATTTTTTTTTCCATTTTAATTTTCCTGGATTCTGTTTTTTTTTTTTCTGTTTTAAATTTTTGTAGACTTGTTTTAATTGAAATAGTGAAACTTACAACTATTATTAAAAGTTTAACAAAAATGAAATTTTTAAGGCTCTATGATTTTTTTTTTTTTTTTTTTTTACCTTAAGTATTAGTATTATTTTTACCACAATGTTTTTAATTAATTTTCTGGATTCTATTTCAGTGGTTTCATTAATTTTGAATAAACAGAAGCATCTCTAATTAATTGATTTTATACAAAATTATTAATTATTATTTTCTTTTTCTTTTTTCAAAAAGTCTGTGTTGTGTATTAGCATTATTCTGCTAAATAAATTCTGGAAAATAATTGTTCTGGTAAATATTACTTTACAAATATATATATATATTTTTTTTAAAGATATGTTTTTGGCATTTTATGCCTTTATTGTGACAGGACAGATTAGACTTGACATGAAGTGGGAGAGAGAGAGGGGGGGTGGGATCGGGAAAGGTCCTCGAGCTGGGATTCGAACACAGGACGCCCGGAGCATGATGGCACTGTATGTCGGTGCACTGCCCACAAGGGCCATCCGCGCCAACACAAATAATGTTTTAATAATAATTTTATTATAAGTAGTAGTACTATAATTTACATTAATGTATTTCTGTCACAATTTCTTGAAATTAAACCGAACTTTTATTTTGACGGATTGCTGTGAAGACCTTTAAGTTTCTGGCTGTATATGATAAAACTCGCAGAGGAGTTTTAGAGTTTCTGTGTTCATTTACTCATATTTTGAGGCGGCAGAGGCTGGAAACACTTCGGTGCCATTCATTTACACAGAGATATGCAGAACATGCAGGATTCAAATTTACTTACTTTTGATTTATCCATCTAAAGTGTACATTACGTGTTATTTATTTCCATTTTAATGGCTAGATTCTGCAATTCCGGTCGCGTTTTACACATCATGGAAATCATATGCTAATATGCTAATTTTGTGTGTAATTAATATAATTTGTTATTCTTAATCTTTTTATTATCATTAAGGGTGTTTTAAGGCCGGTCTGTTGTAATGATATTCTATTTGTCAGTATTCAAATAAGTCGACCCATCGTTACACGCCACTTGTCAGAATGGGGAAGTTCGATTAGACAGTCAAACTAATGTTTCTCCAGTGAGGTTAATTTTCTAAAGCTGTCAGTTCATTGATTCTCCCTTGTGGCTCATTTTAGTACTGCCTGCTCATCATTGCCTTCCTCTGCCCCTCCGTCCCTCCACTTTACATGCACTTGAATGCGCCATACGTCATTCGCACCCAAATTGAATATAGATCTGTGCTTGATGGCCTTGTCAAAGGGTGAAATGAGCAATGAATGAAAATTACTGAGCAGCACTGTAATGAATGTCAAAGTCTTACCATTTCCAGCATTTTAAGCTGAAATCACGTAGACCTTCTCTAAATGTGCTTCACATATGGCAGTGATCAAATGTCTGATGTTTGGCCTTCGTTGCTGCAACAGAAGCCCAGCGTGTATTAGATGATGTGTTGTCAGGACATGAGGTTATTGACTTTTTTTTAAATGCTGACCAATTGCAGAACTCAAGGGGCCACATTAATTTTAAGGCATATCATCATCATCTCAGTCTTTGCTGTGCTCTGAAATTACCACAGCGGTGTCACATCGTCAGGAACTAAAAGCACAAGCCTGGAAATTTATGTTCAAGGATAAAAAAAAAAAAAATCCTGGAACTGAGTAGTTTCTTATTAAACGGGCTTAGAAAGAGAGTGCTGGAGCTGAGATCTCTAGAAGAAAGAGGTAGAAGTGTGTGCTTCAGTGCTTAAGTAGGCCGTCACATCAAGTCATTTCGATTAGAGTTTTGATGTGAGTTACAAAGTGAGATTGTGGGATTGATGATCTCAGAGAAGCAATATCTTACACCATCCACCTCATCCCTTTTAAAATCCCTTTCTCAGGTTCTGTAAATCAGAGAGCTCTGAATCTCTGGGTGCAGGTGGTACTCACCCAGCAGTGGGGGCTCTACGGCAGCAAGCAGCCCACTCCCGTTCCAGCTCAGGTCTGGCTAGACGTTCCGCTTCGGTTGCCGACCCCTCGCCCAGTCAAAAACCCAGTCAGACCCAGACCGAGTCCCGCTCCCAGAAACACACCAGGGTAAGTGCTAATGACCAGGTCTTGAAAAATGTATATTTTCACATTTTCTGCAGAGATTTGGGGTAAGATCTGTATGAGGAATGCATTAGTGATGCACAATATATGTTGTTATCATTTAGTTTATCATGTGACATAGGAATAGTTTTGTTTTGTTTTGTTTTTTTAAATCTCATATTTATGGAAGCCCGCTTGCGCCACTGAATAAAAAAAATAAAGGTTATTGCAACTTTTAAATAAACTCGCAGTTGCAAGAAAAAAAAGTCAGAATTGCTACATACAAGCTTGCAATTGCAAGAAAAAAATCAAAATTGGAGTTTTTGTCTCGCCAGATTGCCAGATTAAAAACTTGCAATTGATTTTTTTTTTTCTCGCATTGTTTGTATCTCACAATTCTGACTTTTTTCTCGCAATTGCAGGTTTGTATCTTGCAATTCTGACTTTTATCTTGCAGTTGTGAGTTTATCGCAATTCTGACTTTTTTCTCACAATTCTGACTTTTTTTGTAATTGCGAGCTTATTACCATTCTTTTTTTCTCAATTGCGAGTTAACTACGAAAAAAGTCAGAATTGTGAGGGGGAAAAGTCAGAATTGCGATTAAACGCAATTGCAAGAAAAAAAGTCAGACTTTTTTCTTGCAATTGCGAGTTTATCGCAATTCTGACTTTTCTCACAATTCTGACTTTTTTCTTCTCAGAATTGAGAACTCGCAATTCTGACTTTTCTTGCAATTGCGAGTTTATAACAATTCTGACTTTTTCAGAATTGTGAGTTAAAAACTGGCAATTCTGACTTTTTTTTCTCACAATTGCAAGTTTGTATCTTTAAATTCAGCTTTTTTTATTGCAGTTGCGAGTTGACTTTTTTTCACAATTCTGAATTTTTTTTTCAGAATTGAGATAAAAATTCACAATTTGAACTTTTTTCTCGCAATTGCGAGTTTGTATCTTTCAATTCTGCCTTTTTTATTGCTATTGGGAGTTGATTTTAATTCTGACTTTTTTTCTCACAATTCTGACTTTTTTTTTTCTCAGAATTGAGATAAAAACTCACAATTTGAACATTTTTCTCACAATTGTGAGTTTGTATCTCGGAATTCTGACTTTTTTTCTTGCAGTTGCGAGCTTATTTAATGCAATTCTGACTTTTTTTTTTTTTTTTTTTTCGAAATTATGAGATATGAAGTCCAATTTTAAGGGTGGAAAAAAGACTTCTCAGAATTGCGAGTTTATATCCCACAATTCTAACTTAACTTGCAATGAACTTGCAATTCTGAGGAAAAAAAGGCACAATTGATAAACTCAACACAATTGATATAAAGTATATATCTCACAATTTTGACTGTATTTCTTGGAATTGCAAGTTTGTCTGACTTTATAACTTGCGATTGCAAGTTTATATCACACAATCCTGAGAAAAATTGTAAGTGGCTTTTTATGTCGCAATTCTTTTTTTCTCAGAATTGTGAGATATGAACTCGCAATGGGTTTGAAATATTGATTTTAAAGGATAGTTCACCCAAAAATGAAAATTCTGTCATTAATTACTCACCCTCATGTCGTTCCAAACCCGTAAGACCTTCGTTCATCTTCGGAACACAAATGAAGACATTTTTGATGAAATCTAAGAGCTTTCTGGCCCTGCATAGACAGCAAAGCAACCGACACATTGAAGTCCCAGAAAGTTTGTTAAAATAGTCCATGTGACATCTGTGGTTCAACCTTAATTTTATGAAGCTACAAAAATGCTTCTTGTGCACAAAGAAAACAAAAACAACTTTATTCAACAATTTCTTCTCTTCCCTGACAGTCTTCGATGCATGTTAATGAGAGTACCACGCTTGCGTATTTTCTCATAACTTCATAAAATTAAGGTTGAACCACAGATATAACATGGACTGTTTTAACAATGTCCTTACTACTGTTGCTGTCCCTGTTTGCAGGGTCAGACAGCTCTCGGATTTCATCAAAAATATCTTAATTTGTGTTCTGAAGATGAAGGTCTCAAGGGTTTGGAACAACATGAGAGTGAGTGATTAATGACAGTATTTTCATTTTTGGGTGAACTATCCTTTTAGGTGCTAAGAGAGACATAAAAATGGTGCAGCTTTGTAGAAAATTGGTTGCCAGGGACTACGGTCAAATACGCAGTGTAAGGGTCATCATTTCAAAATATCTGAATGCTGCATTTGACCAGTCAGAATCAAGTGTTCCAGAGAGCCACGAAAGAAGGCAGAACAGCTCTCAACCCATTCAAAACCTTAAACCTTTTACTTTATTCCGTGAATTCACTCCTACAGTCATCAGCAAATGTCATGTCTTTATGTGTGAGGTCTGTGAGTGCAGTAGTTCCGTGATTGTGCATCGTTCTCATCCATTGTTTCTGCTTCAGATGCTGAGGGAGGTGGTTGCTAAGACGCTCAATAAACACGGGATCAGCAGCGAGCACAAGTGCTTTGAAGCCTGCAGTCAAAGACTGTTTGACATATCAAAGTTTTATCTGAAGGTGGGTACGAATCATTCTGCCTCTTTCCCTCGCACCCTGCTGTCCTGCCTTTAGGACATCTTTGAAGCTCTCAAAATATGCTGCGTAAACGCTACCGATTGATGTTATCTACATCATTTATCCATGACAGGGGAGCAAAAACTTAGTTCAAGAAACTTGTTTCAATTCGCTTTGTTCCTAAAGCATTCAGTGAGGGGGAAAAAAATTACTCTTTGTAGCACCTTACTATTTTTCCCTGAAGTTGATTTAGTGAAGATGTGTACCAAAATCATTCATAATTTACTGAATGTATACAGAGGCTGTCTCTGCTGTGCTACCTTTAAGACCTCAATATATAAATGGCCAGTATTATGGCAGGCTAGCCTTCATTTATCAGCAGAGTTTCATTTTTTTGTTCATCAGGACAAGTCAAGTCAATGGATACTGAATAGACAAGCCGTGTAAACATGGGCAGCTTTTCTCTCGTGGTTGTGACTTTACAAAGGGATAGTTCACCCAAAAATGAACATTTTCTCAATTCTCACCCTCATGCCGTTCTAAACTGTAAGACCTTCATTGATCTTTGGAACACAAATTAAGAAATGTAAAAAAAAAAAAAAAAAAAAAAATTTTTTTGTCTTTGCACACAAAAATTATTCTTATAGCTTCATAAAATTAGTTGAACCACATGTCACATGGACTATTTTAATGATGTTCTTACTACCTTTCTGGGCCTTGAACGTATCAGTTGCATTGCTGTCTATGCAGGCTCAGAAAGCTCTCGGATTTAATCAAAAATATCATAATTTGTGTTCCCAAGATGAACTAAGGTCTGGAACGACATGAGGGTGAGTAATTATTGACAGAATTTTCATTTTTGGGTGAACTATCCCTTTAAGTTTATTAATGTTTATATTCAGATGAAAATATCCATCTTTTCAGTTAATTTACTTATAACAATATGCCAGTTAAAATCAAAACACATTTATGAATGTAGTAGAGCATTTGCGTACATTACCATATAAACATTTCAGGTCAGTTTTTTTTTAAGACTTTTTTTAAGGAATATAATTTATTATTAAAATCTGCTTTCTATTTGAATACGTTTTAAAACTTTTTTTTTTCTATGGCAAAGCTGAATTTTTAGCAGCCATTCAACAGTCTTTAGTGTCACATGCTCCTTCAGAAATCATTGTAATATGCAAATGTGTTGCCCAAGCAACATTTATTATTATTATCAATGTTTAAAATGGTTGTTTTGCTTAATATTTTTATGAAAACACATTTTTTGGTTCATTTTACAACCTTCATGTAAAATCTAAATATCTTTACTGTCACTTTTGATCAATTTAATGCATCCTTATTGAAAATATTTATTTATAAAGTATTTATTTCTTCTTCTTCTTCAAAAAAAAAAAAGAATCATAACGACCCCAAACCTTTGAATGTGTAAGTATGCATAAATGTGATAAAGCATTAGCAAAGTTTAGTTTGCACAATGCTCTTCTCTGAGCCGTTATGCCTCAGTGACCTGTGTTTATTTTACAACAGGATCTGAAAACCTCACGTGGCCTTCATGAGGAAATGAAGAAAGCAGCCAGTAACAACGCCAAACAGGTAAAGCACGCACGTCAGTGGTTTGAGAGAACCCAAGTTGATGAAAAAAACAAATTACAACTGTGTTGTTTCATTTTGAGTTATTCGTTTTTGGAAACTGATACAACGTAAAATGTTTTTATGCATGCACTGTTCTCATCCACAGGTGATTGATTGGGTTGTGGAGAAATCATCTAAAAGATGACTTCATTTTTCAGTTGGAAACGTTGAAGGTAAACCTGCAGTAGGACACAGTAATAAGAACAAACAACATCATGATGCTACAAAGTGAATGGATGGAGCGTCTCACAGCATTAATTATAGAACTGTTCCTGAAAGGAGTCATGTACATATTTATTTCTATAGTTTTTTTTGTGTTTGTGATAATGTTTTAATGTATTAAAAATATTTAATTTGGTTTTATACAGTGTTTTCACTAGAAAAGAAACATCTTGAACGCTCAAACTAAGTGTCTGACTCTGACAAGCAACAGCCAAACATGGCCCCACGTTTTCTGAGAAACGCTGTTTTGCATCATGAAAATCAGTCAGAGGGCGTTTCTCTCCAGATCGTATTTCGGTAATCAGTTCGCTCAAATCACCACTCGAGCATAAAACAAGGAACACATGAGAGTCTCAACTGTTTTTCCAAAACCTCATCATTTCCTCTGTGATTACCTCATCTTTTCTTGTTCATTGATCACACACAGGCTACTGCTGCAAGTAGTTCGCCCTAAAATGACTGCTGTGTTGAGATCAGAAGGTCACGTTTGGGTTGAGGTCATAAAGAGTAACTGCTCTGTGGCACTCCTCGCCCAGAGAAGGTTGAGGGTGTCTCGTTTGGCAAAGTCGCCGAACACATTCCAGTCCCACACAGGGCCATTGTTCTCGCTCCTGGGTGCCCAGAGGCGTGATGGGAACGGAGGGAGGGGGCTGCACATTACATTGGCAACCCCGAGAGCCCTCCAAGGCAATATGCAATCTGAACTCGCTCGCTTATCAACAGAGCTGCTCGAGTTCATATGGTGAATAGAACAGATGTTTTTAATAGGGTTTTAGTTTATTGATACATTCTGATACTTCATTTTTCCCCAAGCTTTGAGTCAGTATTTTGATCTGCGTGGGTAAACTCTATTAAACTTTGGACTTGTTTTCAAACTCTTTTCTACAGTGTTTAAACATCTCACTTTGTTCTTCAAGCTGACGTCTTGATATAAAAGCATTCATATCAAGAAGAATCAAATTTTACTTGAACTTCTCAGAAGAGTTCATTGTATGAAAATACACTGTAGTTTTCAGAACTTGAAACTTCCTCCCCAGTTACCATTTATTGAAACTTGAGCTGAAAATGAGGAAGTGTGAAGAACATTATTCCTAAACAGTAGAACAAATGATGTGTGAAATACAGAAGAGGCGGTCAAACCTTGTGTCGCTCCGCTCGGATGTGTGTAGCACCTGCTGCTCTATGTATACTAAATATGATTCCTATATGTAATGAAAAAAATTTGTTCACTAAAAAAAAATGTCATAATTTGTGACCCTGGACCACAAAACCAGTCATAAGTGTACATTTTTCAGAATTGATTGTTGATGTATGGTTTGTTAGGAAAGGACAATATTTGGCCAAGATACAACTATTTGATAATCTGGAATCTGAGGGTGCAAAAAAATCTAAATATTGAGAAAATCGCCTTTAAACTTGTCCAAATGAAGTTTATAGCAATGCATATTACTAATCAAATATTACATTTTGATATATTGATCCTGATGATTTTTTGGCATAAAAGAAAATTCGATAAATTTGACCCATCCGCTGTATTTTTGGCTATTGCTACAAATATACCAGTGCAACATAAGACCGGTTTTGTGGTCCAGGGTCACATTTAGTCAGCCTCATGTTGTTTCAAACCAGAAAACTTGAAGTGACTCACTTCCAACTTGTAGTAACTTGTAAACTCTTCTTTTGAGAACTCCAACTTGTGCCACCTGACTGTTGAAACATGCAGAAATGCTCAAAATGGCAGCAGCTGAGGCTGTAAAGTGTAGCGAAGCATGACTCAAGTATCTTCTGTTATTGGAATCCTCGGCTCAAGACAAACAAAATGGCTATCTCCGATTTCATCTTTATCATGAAAATTTTTCCTCCATTTAAAATTTTTCACGAATCCTGCTTTTGCAAACTAGTCCTGTGTTTTTTTGGTTTTTTTTTGCCCAATCTGACCCACACCAGTGCAAAAAATTTATTTGGCGTCTGATTAGCAAAAGTTGTCAAAACCAATTTTAAGTTTGAAAGTTCCATTGTTGGTCGGAATAGAATGCAAAAATGTTCAATGTGTGTGGTCACACTTTCACTTAAACTGCTATAACTCTAGAATGGCATGAGATATTTTTACCAAACTTGGAACACTTATGAATGAGCTCAATCTTTGGTCAAATTACAAAAATTGGGGCGTTTGACCACTTGGTGGTGCTAAACAGGGGAAAAAAAAACAAAAAAACAAAACATGAACATGGCTGTAACTACATACTCTTTAGTCTGATTGATCTGAAAGTTGGCACGCAGTTTTTTTTTTTTTTTTTGTTTGTTTGTTTGTTTTTTTTTGTCCAACGCGCCACCAATATATATGAGGGCATTGGTGTATCTTGACAAACATGGCTGCCATCAGGCAATCAACTTTGAGCACCTATTACAGTGGTTAACAAAAGCGAATTGGAACGAAACTCAAAGGGCCTGTTTAACTCATGGCCCTGGAGGTCTGTGAGAAATTTGAAAGAAATTAGCCACTAGGTGGTGCTATCGTGTCTTATGCCTCATATATAACACGTTTTTCACAAATACGCACAATATTCATATATGTTAGATCTCATTTTGAACAATTTTGCTTCAAACAATTTGTTAAATATTTGGTGTTATTTAAAAAATAAATAAATAAATAACTTTTTCAAACTTGTGTGATAGACTGAACCTTTAACAAGTAACATTTTAACAAATAAATTTAGCAAACAGCTTGCCAATGGGAACATAAGGCTATATCTCCTCAGTGCTTTATTGTATTCAGACCAAACTTGGAGTTTATGACAACCATAAACTTACTTGCACAGTTTCGGCACAGTGCCACCTAGTGGTCAGAAGATTTCAAAAATGCCAAAATAGATCTAAGACTGTTTTCCTGCAACTCTTTGGCATATTCGTACCAAACAGTAGGTGTGTTTCCATTACAGATTTGTGCAAAACTTGTTCCTCTTGCGATAAGTCATGGCAACGGATTTTGGCGGGATTTGGATGGATTTTGGCTTTATTTAATCGAACGAGGCATATGCGTGTACACAAGCAGCGCGGAGAGCCGTTTCAGAAATGTGTGTGGCGCTGCTGGTATAAACATAACGTATCTCCGGTGACCGTGTCAGATGTGTGCAGCGTACCAGGCTAAGCCCCTTTACACTTGAGAGCGGCTACGTATGAAGTGTTTCTTGGAGTTTACTGTACATTGAAGAATGATCATATGACTTTTTAAATATGCCATGTGACCTGTAAATGCGAAAAAGCCGTTTCCATTGCAGTTTTGCGAAATATTCCTTTTTGGAATTGCCTGAAAAAACAACCTTATGCCAGCGTTAAAAACTTTTTTTGCGATTATATATGGAAGTTTTTGCGAAATTGACATGTTTCCGTTAGGCGTATTTTCAATTCGCAATTTAAATTGCGAGAAATGCATCTCTATGGATTTTATAAGAATTTTTGTTTTCGATTCTAATTTTTTTGTTTTTATCAGTGAAGTAATAATTTAAAGCTGTCTATAGATATATTTATTCTGACTGTAAGGCAAGTATTCAGTGAGTTTTGTTTCATTTTTGTGCAGCGCTCCTGTTCAACACCGAGACATCAGAAAGCGCATCTTGTTTGTTTTCTTTATTTTTTATAAAAGCACAACATTTTGTTGATATTGTGAGTGCACGCAAATAAAATTAGACCCTTTACAGTTCCGGATGATAAATTACGCTTACCTTTATTAGCAAAGATTATGGCGTATTTTAATTTTTTTGGAAGTAATTGCGCTGGCGCCTCCGCATTTAGCTTCCGCTTTACAACAAATTATTATGTGCATAAAAGCGTGCTAATTTATCTAAGTTAAACGTTTCAAATAACATTGTGACATGCTTGAAGATTTTATTTTAGGCAAGTCGTGATGATTTGAAAAGGCAAAATTAATCAAACATAGGCTGTGATCAACTCACTGCCTGCCTCTGGCCGCTTGTTCGTTACTTTAAAAGCAAAAACCTTAATTTAACAAACAAAAAATGTTCCAAACGCATTTCTAAATTAACTTTATAAAGAAACGAAAAGAAATATAACGACGTTCCTATTAAAAGCAAAACTGAGCTATTTTAATAAATGCAACAGTGTAAAGGGAAAGAGAGAGAAAAGACTCGTGCTCCAGTCGGACTCGGGGTGGTAATTTTGATGAGCCGTCGGACAAGGGTTGGGCGAGGTTGTTACGAATTTATGCAACAAATGTTTAATATTTACCGTTCTTAATTTGGCTACTTCCTTATTTAACTGTATAATACTTTGATATTTGTTTTAGTGTTTTGTAGGCTGAAATAAACACGCACATTTGTTAATTTTTGAGCCTCATTTTTTGCTTCAAAATTACGTATATATTTTATATATAAATTTTATCTCAACACCGCGCCACTGACGGTAGTTGGCCTATTACCACGGCGGTGGAAAAAATCTCCCACCGTCACAGCCCTAATAATTAGAAATTAGTCTTAAAACCCTGGTAATTGCTGCTTGCAGCTATATTTTCGTACTATTTTTATTTAATTCCTACAATTGGCTATTGTTCATGTGTTAATGCAAGAATAATGTGAAAATAAGTGAAAGACATGCAGTATAATGTAGTTATAGAACTGTTAAATAACTAAGTTTATTAATAACATACATTTGCATAGACATTAGCTATGTTTCCATCCACCTATTTTTATGCTCATTTTGGGATATCGCATTAAAAAAAAAATGGATGGAAATGTCAAGAAATTTAAATTTAAAGGTCCTCGAGCCGGGATTCGAACTCGGGACGCCCGTATAGCGCAACGGCGCTGCACGTCGCCGCACTGCCTACAAGGCTATCTGCGCGGACCAGAATCATTTTTCAAAATATCTTTTGTATTCTGATTGAATTTGAAATGACATGAGGGTGAGAAAATGACAGTTTTCATTGTAGAGAGATCTAACCCTTTAATTTTGAAAACTTATTCTCAGCCCCGTGACTCCTGGATCTGTCATGCGTGTTGGAATGTGGCAGGGACGGTTTCACAGATGAGACAAAGGCTGTGCCACAGGGGCCCTGCTGTCCCCAAATCCATAACCCCTACAATGGAGCAGTGCTCTGGGAACGCTCAGTGCCTGACAATGGACACTAATTGCTGGTAAACATGAAAACTCTCAAGCGCTCTAATTTATAATCTGACATCCAGAGTTCTTCAATGGCCTTTGTGTGTTTGCACAGTGAAGCTAAATATGACCACAGGCCAATGAGAGAAAATCTGAGCCTCCACAATGGTTGTGCTAGCGTGCATGCAAGCACATCACGCAAGAATGGAGAATATCCTTGTGATGGATATTAAAAACAGCTACACAAATATGAGTTACTAAAGATTTCTGTTGCATGTCAGAAGTTCCTACAACAGGACTCCAGATTTTATAAGCGAGGCTTTTTGTAAGCCACCGAAACTCCATTTGTCTTTGGAAACAGATACAGTTCTGAAGGGGAGGGCTGACCCGGTCTCGATTTTCCCCTTTTGTCACAAAGGCCTTGTGAAAGCAGACAGTTTGTTGACATGCCTCTTTGATGGCACTCTAGAACGTTCTTGTTGATTTTGCTCAAGTATCAGTGAAAGCACCAGAAATGAAACGAGATCACTGTTTTCAGGCTGTTTAACTTTTATGTGCATTAACAAGGTTTAAACTAGCCTTTCTTTAATCCACATTAGCTGCCAGACAGATGTAATTACTCAGACAGCTGTCATACAGATGGCCGCCTTCCCTCCTGATATATAGAAGTTAATGGCATTGTAAGTGCTGAATACTCTGCTGTATTGGATTCTAAAATAATACTTTGAGTATTTTTTTTTAGTTCCAATCACAAGTTAGTGTTCATTATATAATTGGATTTTTTTTTTTTATCTTAGAAAATCAATGTGAAATTGTGTTTCACTATAATTAATATTTCTCTGAAAAATACATAGTTTATCATTACTGAAATGTCATTAAAATCATTCAGAGGTCTGGTTTGCTACAGCGTCGATTCCGCTTCATCGTCCTCGTTCAGTCTTGCGAGTTCCGTGTTTTTCCCTTCTCCGTGTTGGAATAAGTCACGTTACTGTTTCAGTCTTTCACAGTTCAATCTCAGGCTACCAATCCTAATCTTGCAATCTTGGCAGATAGGAAGGAGTGGAGGATAAAAACAATGGGTTTGGGACAGGAGTGCAAGTCCAGTTGCTGTGAATAGAAAAAAACAACAAGTATTAAGCAATTAAGGGAAGTTCCTGATGTGATAAACACATGTTGAAGAAAACAATCATGATCAGACAGGTCATTCACAAGAACTTCCAGAGATGAGCCACGTATAAGCGCAGACATGAATCATTTCCTGTTCTGAAGAATTTCACCTAAGAATGAGTGATGCAACTAAAAATGTAATGTGCTGATGATATTTAATAAATTAATCTCTCTGTATTTGTTTGGAGTGTAACTGAATAAAAAAAAAGCATCCATTCAAAGAATAATTTTAATCAAATAGCTATTTTTAACCAGTAATTCACATGGTATTTTTTCATTTATATTCATCTGACTGCTGTTTTAACAGTTGCTAAGATTTATTAGAATTTAAAATAACTATTTTCTATTTGAATAAACTTTAAAATGTAATTTATTGGCAAAGCTGCATTTTTAGCATCATTACTCCAGTCTTCAGTGTCACATGATACTTCAGAAATCATTCTAATATGCTGATTTGCTGCTCAAGAAACATTATCAATGTGGAAAACAGTTGTGCTGCTTAATATTTAGGGTTTTTTTTTTTGTTTTTTTTTTAAGAAACTGATTTTCTTTTATAGAATTTATATTACATAGAATGCTAATTCCATCATTCACTTCTGTTTTTCACTCATTCTATTGCTAATTCTATTCATTCATTCTATTACTAATTCTATCGCTCATGCTATCATTCACTCATTTTATTGCTAATTCTTTCACTTGTTCTATTGTTTGCTCATTCTTTCATTTGCTTCTGTTGCTAATTCTATCCTTCGCTTATTTTGTTGTTTGCTCATTCTATTGGTCATTTAGTCATCCACTCATTCTATCACTTATTTTACTGTTCACTCATTCTGTCCTTTATTCTATCGTTCGATCATTCTTTCTCTAATTCTATCGTTTGCATTCGATTGCTCACTCATTTTATCGCTCATTCTGTCATTTTCTTATATTGGTAATTCTATTTTTTGCTCGTTCTATTAGCTCATTCTATCACATTTTATTTTATTGTTCACTCATTCTATCGCTTATTCTATCGTTCACTCATTCTATCATTAATTCTATCGCTCATTGTGTTGTTCACTTATATTCATAATTCTATCATTCGCTCATTCTATTGTTAGCTTATTCTATCACTCATTCTATCGTTCACATTCTATTGTTCAGTCATTCTGTCAGTTGCTTATTGGTAATTCTGTCGTTCACTCATTCTATCACTTTTATTGTTCACTCATTGTCATTCATTCTATCATTCGCTCATTCTATTGTCAATTCTACTGTTTGCTTTTTCTATTGTTAGTTCATTCTGTCGCTCATTTTATTGTTTACTCATTCTATTGCTAATTTTATCGTTCACTTGTTCTATCGTTTGCTCATTCTATTGCCAATTCTATAATTCACTTACTGTATTGTTCACTCATTCTAATCGCTCATTCTGTTAGCTTATATTGGTAATTCTATCATTCGCTCATTCTATCGCTGATTCTATCGCTTATTTTATCGTTCACTCATTCTGTCATTCATTCTATCGTTCACTCATTCTTTTGCTAATTCTACTATTCGCTTATTCTACTGTTAGCTCATTTCAACTCATTTTATCGTTCACCTATTCTATCATTCACTCATTCTAGTGCTAATTCTATCGTTCACTTATTTTATTGTTCGCTCATTCGTCACTCATTTTATCGTTCACTCATTCTATCATTCACATATTCTATCGCTGATTCCATTGCCTATCTCTTATTTTATCTTCATTCATTATACAGTTCGCTCATTGTCATTCTATCGTTCGCTCATTCTATTGTTAATTCTACTGTTTGCTTATTCTATTGTTAGCTCATTCGTCACTCATTTTATCGTTCACTCATTCTATCATTCACATATTCTATCGCTGATTCCATTGCTTATATTATCATTCATTCTGTCATTCCCTCATTCTATTGCTAATTCTGTCGTTCACTTATTCTATCACGTGTTGTTCACTCATTCTGTCATTTATTCTCTCGTTCGCTCATTCTATTGCTAATTCTACCATTTGCTTATTCTGTTGTTCACTTATTCTATCACTCATTCTATCGCTAATTCAATTGTTCGCATATTCTATTGTTCGCTCAATCTATTGCTCATTCTGTTTGCTTATATTGATAATTCTATTGTTTGCTGATTCTGTCACTTATGTTATCTATTGTTCACTCATTCTGTCATTCATTCTATCGTTCACTCATTCTATCGCTAATTCTATCATTGGCTCATTCTGTCACTCATTTTATCATTGGCTCATTCTGTTCATTCTATTGTATGCTTATGATGATTAGAAAGTTCAAAAGAACAGCGTTTATTTGAAAAATTATTTCTTGTAACAATATAAGTCTTTTATAGCCACTTGTGTTCAATTTAATGCACCTTTCCTAGATATTAAGTATTAATTTTATCAGTATACATATCAGCAGTATACAAAATCTCCAGTATTAAAAAGCAATATTTACTTAAATATATTTTAATAATAATGGCACACTAAGACATCAGTGAAGACGTCACTAGTGATGCAGATATGTGTGTGTGTGTGTATATATATATATATATATATATATATATAAATTTTTTTTTTTTTTTTTTATCTAACTTAAAGCTTTAGTCTATAACTTTTTTGTGTTCAAAATTTATATAATAAGTGAGTACATCATGAATCCATTTACCAGACTGTGTTTTTGGATTATCCTGAACTATTTTAGACTGTTTCTGGTAGGACTCAGTACCTTTGTGATTTGTCATGGCCATAAACAAAAGGAAGTAGCTCCAGCTACAATGTTCTTCCACAAGACGCCTGCAGTTCTGTTTATTAACCGCTAGAGTGCCAAAAATTATGGACTGCAGCTTCAAATAATAGCAAAAATTCCCAATGACAGCCTTCTCGGCTTGGGTGACTAATTTTGTTAATGCTAAATGAACCAAACTTTACTCACAATTTCACCCTCGTTCCCACCAAAATCCAAATAGAGGATCCGTACTCCATCGTCAGCAGACATCTTCAGCTTTTCAAATGGGTAACTGAAGAGAGGCTGTGCCACAGAGCTGTCCTCTCCATCCGCTATGACAGAGAAACCTCGCTCATAGTGAATTACCAACCGGCAGTCCTGACCCAGATACATACAACCTGAATAAACAAAAACACAAAGAATATTCGAAATTAAATACAGCCATCATGATTAACAAAAGAAATTACTTGGAGTTGTCATACCAAAGGTTAATGGGATAGTTCACCCCAAAATTAACATTTTGTCATTACTTACTCACCCTCATGTTGTTCCAAACCTGTAAGACCTTTCAGAACACAAATTAAGATATCCGAAGATGAACTTATGGGTTTGAAACGGCATGAAGGTAATTAATGAAAAAATTTTCATTTTTGGGTGAACTACCTCTTTAAAAAGTAGACATGTGAAGCTAATCTTAAAGTACTATTTTATAGAATTTTCTTTACTATTATTATTATTATTATTATTATTTATGATTATGATCTGTGAAACTGTCTAAGTTGTCCTTTTAAAGTGCAATTACGTTTTTGAGTGGATTAAATTCTGCTCAGTTCACTGAATTATTCATGTAGATGCTTTCACATTTCTGATATTAAAGACTCAGGTAATTTGTAATAAAAATATATTTTACAAGTACTATAAAAATCCAAATAAAAAACTAATAAATAAATACGAGTTCGAGTACTAATGGAACTGCCGTTCTGCTTGATCAATCCAAGCAAATTCCATTAAGGTGCAAATAAAATGAAAAAGGATTCCATTTGTGAGATAAATGTTCTTTGATTCGCCCGATAATTGCTACATTATTCATCACCAGTAATCTCCGCTCAATACCTCCCTAGTTTCATCAAATACATCACAGGACTTCATGTATCCAGTATCACCCCTGCGATACATTCAATTACAGCTCATCAGGCACCACAGGATGTGTGGAAACCTACTGTTACTGTGTCTTTTGTGAGCGCGCCAATGATCCACTTCTGCCGTTCCCTCCATTTGCCCCAATAAAGCTCCCCGAATCTCTCTTTGACCGGGTAATTGCAAGGCTAGTGTGTTCTTTTCACATTGTGTATCTCTGAGAAACCCCTCGGCTCTGGCTACAGCCCAGTCCATTAAGCTGATTAGATCATCACAGCAATGAAAAAGCATCTTCTTCTGCAATTTAGCCATTAAATTGGAATTACACTGACGTTAAATACTCAAACACCTATTAATTATGTACTCTGGGTGAGGGGCTGCTAAAAGGGGATTTCGGGCTACTGTTCCCATGTTACTTTTAACAATACTGTAACATTATCCCCAGCAAAACAGCTTGATCTTCAGGACTGAGGAACTCTTTCCCACCAGATGGGCTTTTAGTGAGTCAACAACCAGTCTCTTTTTCACCATTTTTCGGCTTTTAACTACAATAGATTTGAGCTGTAACTGTAAGCAATTTAGTGTTCCTCATTAGTTTTCGCAGGCATATCTTTATCAAATTATTGAAAAAATTACTTTATCTTTTAGTCAGTACACAAGGTGCTTTACAAAGCATAAACAAAGCAGAACAAGAAAACCAAACTACGCACTACAGATACTACACACATAAACAGAGCCATAAAATTGTTGTTGTATTGGGCTGCTCACATGAAAGAAGAATGCAAGTAAGAGCCATAGAGCCGCAATGTTATTTAAAAATTATTTTAACAGCAAAACCATTACACGGAGCATTTAACACATCTAGCCATCTTTTATACTCACACACACAAGTTCAACCTAAATCTATAATAATAAACTGTATTGTATTCTTATTTGGCCTTTAGTTTGTTTCCAACCTTTTTTTAGTGACCATTTTTATCATTACAGACTGAAACAGGATTAGAGTCTTGTGGTCAGCAATGAAAAATAATATATGACGTCACATAAAAACCCATAAAATGAGAACTAAGAAAAACCTTTGGAGACGCAAATTCTCTGAACAGATTATAAGATTAGACTAAACACAGGTAATTGAGCATCAGCTGCCAGACGGGCCTTTCCCATAAAATCCTAAATGTGGAGCAGCTCCAAGATTCTGACGCAAACAGGATCTTTTTAAGGGAACAAATATGTCAAATCCAGTCTAATGTGTTCAAAGTGGTCTGGTTTGTATTGAGAGGATCTACATCTGTTGCTCTTTCCTACAAACTCCAAGTAATTATCAAGTTTTCCCAAATGTATTAATTAGAGGCTGACATGTTGTAACAAGGTCAAGTCTATTTTTATTACGTTTCTTTCAGAAGTTTTCCCTCACTGCACTGTTAACATGCTTAACTCATGACAATAAAATCAACATTAATCACTGCTCAGTGCAATCTCAGCCTACTTGCCATTCCAGCTTTGTAGGTTAAGTAGAAATTATCTCAAAGGCTGATCTCAGAATAATGAAAATATCTGACAGAAGGGGAAAACCGCAAAATGTCCAAATAAGGCGTGGTGATCTCAAGGGGCTCGCATGCAGTTCAGCGACGGCAGATACATTTCCTAACAGTCAAGGCTCAGGGACTGCTTGAGAGCTTCAATTCCCAGAATGCTTTGCTCGGTGCCCCTCGCCTGCTGCATTGAGACCACACAGGAACTCTGCCGTGGCATTCCATTCTAAAAATACACTCTTTACTTAAACGACTTCAGTAGAAATAACGCACATCCAAAACTCAGAAATATTGTAGTGCAGCACAGTACAGTTTGGAGCCATGGACCACAACCTCAAACGGCTGTTATGTATTTAGAAGCTTGCAAGTACTCACAAATCTGCATTTGACATAAGGTAGTGTTTAATTTTCTTTTTTTTTTTTTACTTAAAATATATTATATATACAACTGTTTTTTCTGGTCCTCAAATCTGATGGGCTGGGAGGAGTGTGATATTCTAGTGATACCAGAACTCTAACCGTTTCACCGCTTGTATCACTCCGCTTGTGGTATTTCTCACAGCAAGTGTCATGGTGGATGCCCAAATTCACTATAATTATTAATAATATTGTTTTTGCGTCACTGGAAGCGTTTTTAGGCAAAAATGTACTTGTTTAGACTTCAAATATGCAGTTTGTTAATAAAGATAACGTCTATTTAAAAATTTGCTTTGACGTTTTCGGAGATTTGAGCTTCAGGGTCGTCAACGGCCGCTCATCACTCATTAATCCGCCAAAAGCAGCCTCACCTCGGTCAGTTCTTCTGGAATTTGCCACTGGCTCGGATGTCTCTGTAGTGATTAAACATGAGATATAATTTGTTTGGGGGAAATCTAACAGGTGGTCTTTGGTCTCAATAATCTATTATTTGTTCCAGAGCAAATAGCTTTGGCTGAGGGCAAAATCTCATGATCGGAAATCACCCTTAATGGATGAAAGGAAAGTACAACAAAGATATCACTTTCCTCAGCGGACATTCAAACTAATGTTTTATTGTGAATGAGATTGCGCTAAAGAATGAATGCTGTATCAGATGCGAGTAATCACACTATACATTGAGTTTTTTATACAGTAACACAATAAGTTTTCAATGAAGCAACTCAACGGTCCTTTGTTACTACTTCTGAAGTGATGTTTTCGAATTGGTAACAGAGGCTTGGGCTCAGCTGTTAAACAGTCAACTTGGGATTAAATTTGTGGTGGAAGTGCACAAAAGAGCATTTTTTAAGAAACTCTGTTGTTGTTGTTTCTTAAGTATTCACAAATTTGTGTCGTCTAACTGTTTTATAAGCTTAATATCACACTCGAAGCAGTGCGATATGGCTGTATATCGGCATGCTGTGATTACCATTTTTTTTATTAACCTAGTAAATAAATGACAAATAATACTGGTACATTATTTTAGATTAAGGAGTTTCATTTTAAAACCTTGTTGTGCACACTTTTTTTTTTTTCTTCATGCTAATGTCACTTTTAAAAAAAGAAAAACGTTCTTTATTGGTATCTGTGGTTCCATGAAAGGTCTTTTGGGGATCCTGATATAGTTCTTTTTTTGGCATCAATGTAAAGAATTTTGGAACTTTTATTTTTAAGTGTGTTGGTGTGAACTTGGTGAAGACCTGTGAAAGGAACAAGAGGAAGGATTTGTACTCACTGGTAGTGACTTCTTTGATCATCTCAGCAGCTGCGTGGCAGCCAGTGACTATGTGTCTGGTCCAGAGCGACAGGTCCTTGCAGGTCTCTGCCCTGAAAAGGTGAGCTTCAATACCCAGTCTGGTTCCCGTCCGTGTTGCAAAGCACAACTCGCCACCAGGCTGTGGTGAACCCTTATCTGGACCAGAATGCACCAGCCTACAATCAAAAACACAGAATAAGTATGGAAATCTCTTACCAAAAAAAAACAAAAAAGGAGGAAGATGATGTGTAATAACCACTATAACCCATGACTTGAGTAACAAGCTTAAGTAATCAAAAACCAAATTTGTTTTGCCAGTAACAGAAGGGAAGTTTGCTGAATTGCACATATGAAGAACCAATTGCATTATAGAAAAGTTATGTAATGAGCCATGTTACCATTGCCATGCTCGTAAGCCATATAAACTGTTGTGTTCTTTTTGTTGGAGGGATTCTCTGTGATTGGTATGAGGTCGTCATACCAAAAGCATATTCCAAGGCATTGTTTGGAGTATGTCTGGTTACTGCTGCACAGCAGGTAAGTGGAACACTAGAGATCTTAGTCCCAAACTAGAGTGTCTAAAAGGGGTGAAGCGTTGTCCGACTCAGTGAGGTGTCACCAGTAGACGTGCTAGAGTATAAACCAGTAGTGTCGCCAGTACACGCCCCCAGGTAAACTTAAAGAATCAGTTCACCCCTGAATTAAAATTTCCTGATAATTTACTCACTCCCATGTCATTCAAGATGTTCATATCTTTCTTTCTTTAGTCAAATAAAAATTAAGGTTTTTAAAGGAGAAGTTCACTTCCAGAACAAACATTCACAGATAATGTACTTACTTGTCATCCTAGATGTTCATGCCTTTCTTTCTTCAGTTGTAAGGAAATTGTTTTTTGAGGAAAACAATTCAGGATTTTTCTCCATATAATGGACTTCAACGGTGCCCCCATTTTGAACGTCCGAAATGCAGTTTAAATGCAGCTTCAAATGGCTCTAAATGATCCCAGCCGAGGAAGAAGGGTCTTATCTAGTGAAACGATCGATAATTTTTTATTTATTTATTTTTAAAGTTACAAGTTAAAGTTTTTTTTTTTTTAAGTTTTTAACCTCAAACGCTCATCTTGTCTCATCTGCCTGAACTCAGTTTTTTCCGGTTCATGACAGTTAGGGTATGTTGAAAAACTCCCATCTCATTTTCTCCTCCAACTTTAAAATCATCCTACATCGCTGTAGAAGTACTGACCAAAGTATTTACAAAGTGAACATGCAAAGAAAAATCAAACACCCTTTACAAAAAAAAAAACAGTGATGTAGGACGATTTTGAAGTTGGAGGAGAACATGAGATGGGAGTTTTTTTTTTTTCGACATACCCTAACTGTCTTGAACCGGAAAAAAAAACAGTTCAGGCAGGTTTGAGGTTGAACAGTATATAAATTGTCTTTTTATTGTTATATATTTATATAAATATATAATCCTTTCACTAGATAAGACTCTTCTTCCTCGGGTGGGATCGTTTAGAGCCCTTTGAAGCTGCATTTAAACAGCATTTTGGACGTTCAAACTCACGGGCAGTATATGAGAAAAATCCTGAAATGTTTTCCTCAAAAAACAATTTCTTTACGTCTGAAGAAAGAAAGACATGAACATCTTGGATGACAAGGGAGTGAGTACATTATCTGTAAGTTTTTGTTTTGGAAGTGAACTTCTCCTTTAAGGAAAACGTTCCAGCATTTTTCTCCATATAGTGGACTTCAATGGGAATCAACGCGGTGCAAGGTCCAAATTGCCATTTCAGCGCAGTTTCAAGGGGCTCTACACAATTCCAACTGAGGAATAAGGGTCTTATCTAGCAACACAATCAGCCACTTAAAAAAAAAATTAATAAATAAAATGTATATACTTTTTAACCACAAATGCTTGTCTTGCGCTAGTGAAACGCGTCTATGACTTCACGCATTACGTAATCATGTTGGAAAGGTCACGCGTGGTTAGTTCTTCATCTGTGCACTCCATCTCATTTTCTCCTCCAACTTCAAAATGGTCCGACACCGTTGTTTTACCTTTTTTTGTAAAGGCCGTTTGACTTTCTTTGCGCGTTCACTTCATAAACACTGGGTCGGTACTTCCGCCTACGTCACGTGTGACCTTTTCAATGTGATTACGCAGTGCATGAAAGTTGTGGACGCAGAGCTAGTGCAAGATGAGCATTTGTGTTTTGCAAGATAAGACTTATTTCTCGGCTGGGATCATGTAGAGCCCTTTGAAGCTGCACTGAAACTGCAATTTGGACCTACAACCCCATTGAAGTCCTATTTTTATCCAATTTTCAAATACTTTTCTAATGTTTGGAGTCACCTCATAGCTGGTTGGTTTTGTTCATGGCTTCTAACTCTTTAACAAAGAGTTAACCCCTATGGGAAAAATACAGGAGCCAAGGCCGTTGAAAAAGTGGGCGGGCACTGTTGTTTTCTATATACTGCCACTGGATTTGGTCCAACGAGTTTTCACCATTGGCGGGGCTGCCCGGCTTGACAGAAACTTGAGATTTCACAGACCAAGTCAAGCCAAAATAAGTTCCAAAACTTTTTGCCATTTTGGACAGTCTCAGGGTCAACAAAACTTTAGCACATGCCAACCAAGCCTGTGATAACTGCCCTATCAGCCCTAGAGTGAGATCTGGGCTGCGGTCCAGTTAAACTTGGACTTCAAAACTATCCCTTGCAGTAATAGCTGCCACCTCATACAACTTCAACAGGCCTTTAATAGCTGTAATGCTTTTGTAAGCTTTCTTTCCAACTGGCTGCAGTTGTGTATTTTAGTTCCCAATTGGTCAGCACTGCCAACTGGCATGCAAAAAGTGTGTGTACAGAGGCATGTGTTAAACAGAAGTGTGTGCAGGTGCATGTACCTTGATTGGTTTTTCAAAGGTGTGTTTGTATGAACGAGCATTAACGCTGTGTGTGAGTGTGTACCGTGTGGCAAGCAGAGGGTAGGTGTGTGTCGGGCTGAGCCAGTGTTCTCTCATGCGTGGCATACTGTCAAACAGTAGCAGGTCCTTCTCTGTCAACATCACGAGCACCGGCTTCCAGCACTGTCTTTCGCTTTCCGTCTGAAACACACACACACACACACACATACACACATCATGAGTAACTTGTGTATGGCCATTCAGGTAACATATAATTACATTTTGTCCTAATTTTCTGTGTCTATCCATATTAAAGCATTGTCAAGTGCAGACGTGAAGTCTTTTGTTCTTCTGAGAGACTTGTTAATTAACATTGTCAAAGTGGTAAACCTCTCAGGGCTGTGTCTCTTTTGAGACCACTTCCTGTGATTAACCAAGGCAACTCCAAATACTTTTAGAACAAAGTAAAGCTTCAAAACCATTCAACTTTTACTGATGTTTCAGCAAAACCAGCACTTAAGTCCAGAGGTAAATGTTTGTGATGTGATCTGATATGCATATTTTATACTAATGGGATGTACGTGAAACCATATGCAACTTTCAGATTAAAGCATATCAGGCAACTCTGAGCTTAGCAACCATGTCATCAATTCAGAATGAACCCTACTTACTGTCTTAATGCGAGTTCCTGTTTCTCATGTATAAAACTTTCCTTAAATTACATGCACACGTACACAAGTTTTTAGATATACAATATCTAATAAAGTTCACTTTATTTATCCCAGTTAGGGCAAAATTGTGGGTACATGCACAACCTTCGTTCCCTTACCAATCTGCTCCTCAAAATAGCCATATGTGGTGCTTGCAGAGGTGCTTTTTTTATCATGCATAAACTTAGAATATAATTTACATACTCAAAACTTCTGTGTTGTGTCGTGTTAAAAAAAGTCCCTAAAACAAGATAAATTTACCAGAGCAGCAAAACAATAAGTCATCTTGAAAGTAAGTTTCTAAGCTCACTGGAAAATATTTTTACTTTAAGCAAAATATAACCTATACTTGCTTCTCAGGCAAGTATACTTTAAGGATATTTAAAAATAGTGCAATGTACAAAAACAAAAAAACAAAACACTGTTGGATCACTTTTCAAAATTAATACATGCATATAAACAAGAAGTAAAGAAATGCAATTAATTACATATTATATTAAACCAGATAGTAAAGTTTCTAGACAAACTTCAATTTAGCCAGAAAGTTTTAAATGTTTGGTTTTCAGTTTGAAATAGTTTGAAAGATTAAAGTCTGAATGTTTTGAAGGCAATATAGTCTATTAGAAAAACAGAGATAGGGTGTTGCTATGTGGTTGCTAGGGCGGTTGCTAGGTTTTTGCTATGCGGTTGCTAAGGTACTTTGGGTGGTTGCTAGTGTGTTGCTATGTGGTTGCCAAGGTACTCTGGGCCATTGCTAGGGTGTTGCTATGCGGTTGCAAGGTACTCAGGGTGTTGCTATGCGGTTGCTAAGGTACTTTGGGTGGTTGCTAGGGTGTTGCTACGTGGTTGCCAAGGTACTCTGGGTCATTGCTAGGGTGTTGCTATGCGGTTGCAAGGTACTCAGGGTGGTTGCTAGGGTGTTGCTATGCGGTTGCTAAGGTTCTTTGGGTGGTTGCTATGGTGTTGCTATGTGGTTGCCAAGGTACTCTGGGTCATTGCTAGGGTGTTGCTATGCGGTTGCAAGGTACTCAGGGTGTTTGCTAGGTTGTTGCTACCATGTTATTATCATGATTAGCTGATTACTAACATGTTGCTAACATGTTTCTAACGTGATTAGCAAGTTATTAGCATGATTCTAACATGATTACCATGTTACTAGCATGATTCTAGGATGATTAGCATGTTACTAACATGATTCTAGCACGATTAACAAGTTATTAGCATGATTCTAGCATGACTAGCATGTTATTAGCATGATTAACAAGTTACTAGCATGATTAGCATGATTCTAGCATGATTAACAAGTTATTAGCTTGATTCTAGCATGATTAGCATGATTCTAGCATGATTAACAAGTTACTCACATGTTTCTAGCATGATTAGCAAGTTGCTAGCATGTTTCTAGCATGATTAGCAAGTTGCTAGCATGTTTCTTGTATGATTAGCATGTTACTAGCATGTTGTTCGCATGATTAACAAGTTACTAGCATGATTAGCATGTTACTAGCATTTTGCTATCATGATTAACATGTTGCTAACATGATTAGCAAGTTACTAGACTGGTTAACGTTGCTAACATGTTTCTTGCAGGATTAGCATGTTACTAGCATGTTGTTCGCATGATTAGCATGTTACTGTCATGATTAACGTTACTAGCATGTTGCTACCATGTTGCTACCATGATTAACAAGTTACTAGCATGTTTCTAGCGTAATTAGCATGATTAGCAAGTTGCTAGCATGTTTTAGCATGATTAGCACATTATTAGCATGTTGTTAGCATGATTAGCATGTTTAAACCAGCTAAAACCAGTTGATTCTCTTAAAAACTTAAAAACCTAGGCTAGGTTTTAGCTGGGCTGGTTGTCTAGTCTTAGCTGGTTTAAGCTGAAAATAGCTGGTTTAAGCATGTGTGGTCTTTTAACAGGTCTCCCAACTTGACCAGCTTAGACCAGACAAAAATTGGCCAAAACCACTTTAAAACCAGCCTGGAAGACCAGCCAAAGCAGCCAATCAGCCTAGGTTGGTTTTGAGTTTTCTTTCCTCAGTAGGGAGTTGTTAAGCTTTGCTAAAGCAATAAACAGTTTAAATACACCATAATACTCACTGTACAAAAGTTTTCACCCCCTCAATGAAAGTCTATGGGATTTTTGGTGATTTTGATAGTCTGGTTTACGAAAACTGTGCATATGCAAAATTAGTTATTTGTGATATCAACTGAAAAATTTGCATGGTTCACTGTTCTTTTTTTTCTTTTTTTCTCAGTTCTGTGTCACTGACCACACTGAGAAGTTTCAGAGTTTGTGCCTATTTAGACAGATCTGCTTTTTTCATTATTTAAACTGAGGTGAATGAGGTGAATAAAATGAGGTGAATGAAAAAAGCAGGTCAATAATAAAAAAAAAAGACCTGAAATATCAATGCAATACCATGATAAAAACAATGGCAATATATTGATGTGTTGGCATCAGCAGCACACCTCTGTCTTACTGTAAACAATTCATTTGTGCACATTATTCCACAGACAAACAAATGTTTGTCCTCATCATCTTTAATAAAAGTATAATAACTTGCTTTGAATCTGTCTTTACTTTTGGATGACTTCACAAATCCCTCTTACTTCAACCACTCCCCTCTAACCACCATTCTGTTGTGAAACACCCACTTAACATGATCCAATCAATTCCAGATGGATAAAATCAAGTCCCACTCAACATTCTTTTCCTCTCTCAATATTTAGTTTCACTTTGAAATCTATGAAGGCCTGTTTCCACACAGAATTTAAATAAATATAATTAAAAAAAAAAAAAAAAAAAAAAACATTTCTCACACAATTTAGACTTTTTCCGGACGTGGTGCCTGAGCACTGATGGTGTGAGGACCCTATTGGTTTTGCCGTTTCTTCTTCTCCCAAATGAATCGCATTTTTGAGGGCCTAAACATGCTAGAAAACTCTTGAAACTTTGCACACATGCCAAAAGTGGTGAAAATTTACATCTGATGTGGGTTTCAGAAGTGGGTGTGGCAAAATGGCTTAATAGCACCACCTATAAAATTCCAACGAAGTGCCCCTCAAGCTACATTTTACATACGAAATTCGGTCGAAGCATTTAACACACCAACACTTACAAAATAGTCCCCCAGTATGAAGTCCAAAACCCAACAGGAGGTCTGTCTGTCAACAGGAAGTCTAAAGGGCGTGTCCGTGGCGGCCTAACAAACTTTCAATGATGTTTCACCAAAAAACAGGAAGTTGTTATATTTCATGCATACAATGTCCGATCTGTCTCAAAATTCACGTTTGAGAAGAGACCTGTCCTAAACATGCCCATCTGCATATTCATAGTCATAGCGCCACCTGCTGCCAACAGGAAGTGCCATGTTTTACGCTCTAACAAACTCCTCCTAGAGATTTAATTACATCAACATTATATTTGGTCAGTTTACGCTAAAGGCCTTTGCAATGTTAAATTGAGAAGATCTTGAGTTCTTGTTAATGGGCGTGTACGTGGTGGTGTGATAAATTTTTCACCATGCGAAAGGAAGTTGCTATAACTCAGCCATTCAATGTCCGATCTGCCCCAAACTTCAGCCATTCGATGAGAGTCCTGGCCTGCAGACATCTAAAGGCCAATATTCTGTCATAATCATAGCGCCACCTGCTGGCAACAGGAAATGTCTTGTTTTACACTAACTTAAACATGCAATGTCTGACCTGCTCCAAACATCACATGTTTGATCAAAGTCCTCGCTTGAAGATATCTACATGCCAATATTGAGCTATAGTCAGTGCCACCAGCTGGCAGGAAAATTTTGGCACATATAAATTACTTTGACATATTACTTCTATATTTACTAATTTAAATGCATATGACTGAACATTCGCTGTTTTCCTAAAGCCACCGGGTGGCGGTGAGCCCAGGTGCAAGGGCCCTTAAAACACTGCTTGCAGCTTCAATTCTCTTTTATTTATTTGTTTATTCTTTATCTTGCACATCATTACTTTCTTGCAAGTACAAGTTTATATCTAACAATTCTAAGTTCTAAGTTTACATCTTACAAGTCTGCATGTTGGAATTGCATGAAAAAAGTTTTTAATGTGAGATATAAACTCAGAATTATATCCGAGTCGCAATTACCTTTTTTTTATCCTGTTGCAGAAACAAGTTTCCACAGAAAGCTTCTATCACGTTGGGGTTATAAACACTGTTATACATTGATTTCAAAGAGATCGTTCACCAAAAATGAAAATTCTGTCATTGGTTTGTCACCGTCATGTCATTCCAAACCCATAAGACCCTCATTCATCTTCCAGAACACAAATTAAAGGATAAGTCCACTTCCAAAACAAAGATTCAAATATAATGTACTCACCTCCTTGTCATCCAAGATGTTCACATCTTTCTTTCTTCAGTTGTAAAGAAATTGTTTTTTGAGGAAAAAATGTCAGCATTTTTCTCCATATAATGGACTGATATGGTGCCCCGATTTTGAACTTCTAAAATGCAGTTTGAATGTGGCTTCAAACGATCTCAGATGCGGTTGTAACCCAGCTGAGAAAGAAGGGTCTTATCTAGTGAAACGATCAGTTATTTTCATAAAAATAATACAATTTATACACTTTTTAATGTCAAACGCTCATCTTGTCTTACTCTGCCTAGACTGTTTTTTTTTTTTTTTTTTCCCCGGTTCATGACAGTTAGGGTATGTCGAAAAACTCCCATCTCATGTTCTCCCTCAACTTTAAAATCGCCCTATATCGCTGTTTTACCTTTTTTGATTAAGGGTGTTTAATCTTCTTTGATGTTCACTTTGTGGAGACTGGGTCGGTACTTCTGCAGTGATGTAGGATGATTTTGAAATGATTTTTGAAGTTAAGGGAGAAAATATGATTGGAGTTTTTCAGACATACCCTTACTGTCTTGAGCCAGAATACACAAGAGCAAGACAAGACGAGTGTTTGAGATTAAAAAGTATTTAAATTGTATTTTATTGATGAAAATAACCGATCGTTTCACTAGATAAGACCCTTCTTTGTCGGCTGGGATCATTTATAACTGCATTTTGGGATCGTTTGAAGCCGCATTTAAACTGCATTTTGGAAGTCAAAATCGGGGCACCATATCAGTCCATTATATGAAGAAAAATGCTGAAATGTTTTACTCAAAAAAACAATTTCTTTACGACTGAAGAAAGAAAGACATGAACATCTTGGATAACAAGGGGGTGAGTAGATTATATGTGAATCTTTGTTTTGTTAGTGGACTTTTCCTTTAAGACATTTCTGATTAAATTTGAGATCTTTCTGACCCTGCATTGACAGCAACGCAACTGACACGTTCAAGGCCCAGAAAGGTAGTAAGGACATCGCTAAAACAGTCCATGTTACATCAGTGGTTTAACTGTAATTTTATGAAGCTACGAGAATTCTTTTTGTGCGCAAAGAAAACAAAAATTATGACTTTAATCAAAAATTTCTTCACTTCCGTGTCGGCCTTTGATGCACGTTCACAAGAAATATTACGACACATGCATCGTGGTACTCTTGTGAATGCACGCCAATGTCTTTTTTTTAGTGATGTCCTTACTACCTTTCTGGGCCTTGCATGTGTCAGTTGCGTTGCTGTCTATGCAGGATCAGAAACCTCTTGGATTTCATCAAAAAAATCTTAATTTGTGTTCCGAAGATGAACGAAGGCCTTACAGGTTTGGAACGGCATGAGGGTGAGTAATTAATGACAGAATTTCCATTTTTGGATAAACTATCCCTTTAATGAGCTCAAAAGTAAACACACTCTCCAATTGAACAATAGTTCAAAAAGTTCTCCAAATAAGACCTTAAGTTGAGCTCAAGTGTGATTTACTGCTGAAGCCCTGTTCTGTGACAGATGCCTCCTCAGGGCTTTGATAGCCTGACAGAGCACTCAAATCTTCACAAATCAGCTCTTCAGAGGGTCAGTTTGCCTTAAGGCTAAAAAGAGACCCCAGTGGGGCCGGAGTGCGTCAAAAGCAGACGCGTAACCACAAACAGGCCCTTGTTACAAGCTCCGGCCGTCGCACAAAGAAATCTGCGCGCTGTCTGTGGGCATTCAGCAAAGGGAGGTTTTTCCTCTCATATAATTATTCATCAAGGGGCCGGCAGGTTGGTAATAGGAGACGGTACGAGGGAGCTCTCATTAAAGGGCAGGCTGAGACGGGGCTGCCCACAGCCCTGCCATCACCACAGTTCTCTATTAGCCAGCCCTGCCAGGCCTCAGCTAATTGGACGGCGATGAAAAGGAGATTTAATAGGGAGGAAAAACCTGCGGTCATTCTGGGAAGAGTCATCCTCCATCAATCGCTCCAGCACCACGATTTCTGAGAAGAAAAAACACTTCAGAGGAACTGTCTGTACAGTTTTCAAAATGTTAGCCATATTTTCAACTAAAAGCGAACAGTACAGCCCAGAACCTGTTAACATTCTTGTGTGTGATCTTAACAGTTTGTCTGAAAGCGATGCTGCAAGCATCTAAATTTGTGTACAAGAGGTCCTTCCAAAAGGTGGTGCAATAGGAGGGACAAATCAGGCAAATAAATTTAAAATAAACATCTTTAAAATTAAGATCCCGTTAAATAAGCTCCTCAATCTCAAACCTGTCAACTTAATAAACCATAAAGAACTTTTGGTGAAAACTAATTACACTATCTGATTACATATTGAATCCAGACACTATTGGTGTTGATTTGATTGTGTAATTTATTTCCTGTAACGTGATGACTCTACATTGCAGTAGTCTTTCATTCTACTCTGAAGGCAATTTGAAACATGTATCTTGCGTTGAATTAAAGAGTGGCTGATTGAGTGCAGTTTTCATCTTTGTGTTGATGTATTTCCAATTAAAATGTCAAGTCAGGTGGGACATATTGAATACATTGTTCCTTTTTTAAAAATAATCAATAGTTACTTACATAACAGCTCTGACAAAGCTGCACTTGACAGTTTGCGACAGAGCTGTTTAAAATGCTGTCTGACCACTTGAGATGTTTCATGTAATACTGACAGGAAACCAGGCTTCATTCGCCCCAGTAGAAAGCATAGTTAAAGTCTGTGTAAAGGCAATTCAGACAATTGTTTCTAAACACATTATAAATGTTAGAAATGCATTGCTGAAAGCATGCTATAGGCAGTTCGGGACGCATTTAAATTTATTTGTATTTGACAGTTGAGAGAGGCGGCAGCTTTCCTGCGAGTGGGCCTGGTTTTAGCATCAGACATACCACACACGTCTTTGAGAGCAGAAAATACTGCTTATTTTTTTTCAAGATTTGCACAACTTATTTTATTTAATTGGCATTTTTATCATTCAAATTTGGCTGGGTGGATAATAACTAGGGATGCACGATATTATCGGACTGATATCAGAATCAGTAATGGCTTTAAATGTAAATATCAGCATCTGCAATTGATATATAGTCTATTTACAGTTATTTTCAAAGCTTCAATGTACTGTCATTATAAAAGAACTTCACTATTATTTATTTAATTCAAATAAATAAGTTCTTGTTAAAAACTAGCTAAAATCAAAAGTAATTTGCTTATAATTTCTGCACAGGACAGACTTCTTGTTTTCAAACAAAATGAAATACTAGCCAAAATTAAAAATAATTTGTTTATCATTTCTGCACAGGAGAAACTTGGTGTTGTTTCCAAATAATGTGAAATACATCGGAATTGGCATCGGCTATCTACCAAAATTAGTTGAAAAATATTGGATAACGAAAACAATCCAATATTGCGCTACACTCTCAGAAAAAAAGGTACAATTCTGTCGCTGGGGCGGTACCCTAAGGTACAAAAGTAAAAAGGTACATCTTTGTACCTTACCTTCCCCTAAACAGTACCCTAAAGGTACATTTTAGTACTTTTAAAATACATATTGGTACCTTAAAGGTACATATTAGTATTTTAAAAATACATATTTAAACCTTTTCACTTTGTACCTTAGAGTACCACCCTAGCGACAGAACTGTACCTTTTTTTCCTGACAGTGTATGTGCCATTCATAAATGTGTGAAGAAGTGACCATTTCAGATGCAAATGAAGCACCTTTTTATTATGTCAGGAGCAGGATGCTTCAGATTCTAGAAAGTATTTGATTGGATAGAAAACTGAGAAACTGAAGTGCAAAATGGTATCATCAAAATCTTTGATCTGTAAATTGTAATTTTTGAATGCATTAATGTGAGTTTTGTTATTGATTATGAGCACAAGGCTCAACGCTAAGGATTTTTTCTACTGGCCCGGTTGGGCCAGTGGTTCAAATTTTTACTTGCCCGGTCAAAATTTTCACTGGCCCAGCCACAAAAAAATAAAATAGTTGCTGTTATCATTGATTTTGACCCATGTTATCTTTTATTTTAATAAATAAGCTTATGTGAAAAATGTAAACATTTTTTAAATAAAATAAAAAATAAAAATAAATAAAAAATTTTACATACCAATTCAATTGTACAGTCCTCGATTCCAATTTTGATATCACAGCAAAACCTACTAGCCTAACAAATATAAAGTTCAAACATTATTTCTTTGTTCAAAAATTATTTTATTATTATTATTATTTTGCTACAATGAAAAAATGCTTTAGGGAAAAACAGCAGAAGGACTGAATGAACGCAAATTCAGTCTCTGCCAGCAGGTGGCGCTTATAGAATGATACCGCGTTTCCCTGGTTACCACTGTAAACAAAGCAGGGCGTGCTTATGAACGCTACATTAAATGTATTATACAGAGGCAAATAAAAAGAAAACGCCATGTAAACATTTCTTAGAACAGTCAGTTCCCCTCAGAGATACATTCATATAAACCCTGTTTCAATATGCAAGATAATATTTCCAATATTTGGCGCATTGTGAACTGTGATCTTGCTCTGCTTGTTACAGTATTTTTTTTTCTCTCTTTGCGTTCGTCTTCAGCGTCTCTGGCCTCAGTTAACGGATGTCTAAAGAGTTCGTAATATTTCCACATGCGTGACATTTTGAAAAATTATTGTATGCAGTTCGTGTGCAAGGCCGGAACGAGATCAGTTAAAATATGTCTGTTCGATCGGTACATCTGTACTCCACTGTATAAATTAAATATAGATTAATCATTGTTAAAGCTACAAAGTTACGCATCAAGACGGATATTTTTACATACTTTTATAGGCTATCTGTCCGTCAGAGATGCATCTCTGTGATCGCTTGAATTTTTAAATGAACAAAGCTTAAAAACACGTGCAAATGATAAACTTTTGTGACGACGCAGCAGTGGCCCGATCGGGCCAATGACAGTTTTGCCAACTGTCCCGAGCGTCTTTCACGCTGGCCCCAGGCCATCGGGCACTCCTTATTGTTGAGCCCTGACACTATAAACATAAGGCTGATTTCATACTAGAAGCCACAGTTTAACTGAAATATCATTTTGTTTTCATTATTAAACTAAATGTTCACATTTCCTGTCACAAAAATCTTGTTTTTTGAAGTGGTTATAAGTGTTGCCAGTCGTACCTCTTGTGGGGCAAAATATATATAAGGTTATTAAAAAAAAACCTGTCAAGTGCACTTTAAAAAGCTAAATGTCATGCATTCTGTTTCCTGTCATTTATGCTATTTTTAATAAATAAGTTTTAAGTGACTAGAAAGTCCTCACAAATCCAGAATTATTATCAAGACAAACTTTTTATGGTGGAACACTTACATCAAACCAAAGACTTTGAGCTAATGCTGGATTTTATACAAGATATCCCTGTGGGTTTAAACAGCATACTTTTAGGAAGTTGGAAAAAAAAATTGCCATGTGGCTAAATGACATGCAGAAAGAATAAGTTTTGATGACAAACTACTTTAACGTACATGCCGTGCAGATTCAAGTCAAGTTGAATTGATATGTACTAGACAGTTGGAGCAGATGAGCTGGTCACATCACGAAGGCTTAGCTCATAAATATTGATTCAGATATACAAAAGTAATTTAAAGTTTTGTCTTCCATTTTGATAAATGTTAATGCGGTCTCAGGTTTTTGCAAACGGCTCATTGAGATTCATAATATCACACAGGATCGCCATTAGGGGTTCAAGCACATAGCGCTGAAACTATTGTAATTGTTAGATAGTCACGGATCAGTGATCTCCACGTAATACTGATCGTGCAGACCAAACCGTAAGTTGTAGAGACTTGAAACTTGGAGGGATGGTAGTACTCACACCGTCTACAACGTGAACAAGGCTCACACCATTCTGCCTGACGGGGGCTTCTACAGCAATCAAAAGCACAAAATCGCTCATAAATCCTAAACCGTCAGTCGCAGGCTATGATATGATAGAATTCCTCATTCCAGACAAATCGTTTGTTAAATGATAAGATGTAAAAAACCTACTAGTCCTAGGTTTTTCACTCAATCTGGAAAAAACACTGCAGTACAATTCTCTGGACTCTCTAGGCCAATGATATCAAAAAAAAAAAGTAGAAATTTACTTTTTGGGAAGCTATAACGGGGTCATTTAGAAAAAGGGCCTGTCTACATGAACCCAAAATCCTATGAAGCTTAAAGGAAAACTTAAAATTTCATGAAACCTGCTGAGCACATGCAACAAGTGATTCTAAACAACCATGCAAAATTTTAGCTGGCACTATAACAGTCATAAACATTAAAAAACATCATATTTCTATGGTATATTACCTGGATTTTAGGGGTGTAACGATACACGTATTCATACCGAACTGTCACAGTACGGGCATCTTGGTTCGGTGCATGAGGCCTTACAATGAATACAGGCAATTCACCCTCAATCCAGAAGGGGGCGCCCACAGTAATGCAACTCTGTTTGATAACCGCCGGCAGAAGAACAGCGAATGCCAGTAGTTGTGCACTTGAAAATATGTCTCTAAGGCTTGCACATTCAACCATGGGCGAAATGGAGCTTAGTGCTATTGTATCCTACCTTTCTCTTTTGGCACAAATTCAAATATTCCATAATATTTCCATATTGGCGATGTATCTAAATGCTAAACTATTATTTATTATGTAAATTACAGACTTTGTACTTCAGTTGCTTTCCAACGGCGACAGAATGACGAGGCGGGCGCGCTGATGTTTGGTTCTCTGTATTTTATTTTAATAAAGTAACGTTACCAACTGCGCTGTCAAGTTAGCAATGCTGGAAGCCTGGAACTGATATGTTTTGTGTGCGTGTGCGCCGGCACGATTACTTAAACTGTTTCCTTATACCAGCAAAATCAACTTAAAACACTGTCATTTATTGTCTTATTAATAATGCATCACTGTAAAGGTCTTTTGTAAAATAAAGAAAACAAATAGGATGTCGCTTTCTGCCATTTGAGTTTCCTTTCTGTCACAAAAATGAACTGAAACTCAGCATATATAGGCTACGTTACGTGTCTGTTTTTTTTTACTTTTTTATCCGTTAACTAAATCAAATATATTTCTAAATCAAAAGTATTTATTCCTTGTATGTATATATGTTCTGCCGGTTATATATATATATATATATAAACATTATAATTTGATATAATATTTAGTATTTTCACAACTAGGAGGAAAAAAATTATTTGTACTACAGTCTGTTGAAAATAAATGATTTGTTGCCGAAATCGTATTAAACCGTGACCACCGAACCGAGGTACGTACCGAACCGTCACATCGGTGTACCATTACACCCCTACTGGATTTGCCAAAATGCTTTTTTAAATAATTGATTTAGGTGGTTACAGGCTTGCTAAATAATGTATTTTTTCATATGTGCTTAAATGCCTTAAAGCACTTGCACCCCGGTAATCGCTGCTTGCAGCTTTATATTTAAATTGCATTCATCAAATTATATGCAACAAGTTTCCACCTTTTCTGCTAGCCATCCGAGGTGTCGGATCTCTCGACTTCCGGCGATGCCGTGGCGGCTCGCGTGTTCTCGGAGTTCACAGATGACTTTGCTGGTGAGGTTTGTGATGGTGGTTTGCATGAGAGTGAACCAACTCTGGGCAGAGGCTGTGTCATTATGTCTCATGACTATTGTGTGCTTGGCATCAGAGGAGTGCAGCTCAATCTGCCTAAAACACAAGAAAGAAAGAAAAGGTGTTTCTGTTTTAATAAACATTTTAACATTTTAATGTTTCTAAATAAATTAATAGATCTAGATACAATAGATGTGCCTATATGTAGTATAACAGATGGAAAAAGAATTACTTTTTTTAATAAAAATTAAATACAGTAGAGTTAAGTGAGTTAAACAGTATAAAACAGAATACATGTGATGACATTTGACCACATTTAATTAAAAACAAGACATCTGTGTCAATTTAAAGACAAGCAGACAGAGCTTAAAAGAGCTCTGGAGTCAACATTAACTACCAGAATATCAGATACACCCGCTTCAAACAGAACCATACATCAGTTCAGCTCAGGGAGTTTACAGTGATAAATGCTCCACTCATACATCATCTAGAGTAAGAGTCTTAACCTTACACTCCACAATATCATTTTCAGGTGCACCATGTTGGTAAAAATAGACCTACTTTCATGAAGACAGAGAGTTTGGGGGGGCTTGGGAGGTGGACACAGATGGAGCTGATGTGTTTGGAGTAGACTGGAGGAAAAAGCTTTTTGGACGAGGCCCAATGAGTTCTGCCCTTTAAGACTATAATTGGGAGAATTTTACAACTAATGGAGATGTCTGTGTCCAATTTAGGAAGTGAATGTTTCAATGCCTTTTGTGGTCAAAATAAATCTCTCCAAGGTAGTATGTGAACTTGACAAAGTTCACCATAAATGTCTAACTCGGAGAACTTACAGCATCTTTACTAACATTACGAGTGGATATCATTGAAAGCAAAACTATAGCAAAAAGAATGTTACAACTACACAACCTATTCCTTTTTTATTACCATTTTTTACATGCTCAAAAAAAAATGGAACCTAACTTTTTTCAATTATTAGTTTATGAGTTTACTGACTTTGATAACATTTACGTGTTAAATTTCATAAAATTGCTTATGTAATTAACTTACTTATTAAATTTAATTACAAATAATAATAAATAATAAAATTGTATGTTGTATTGTATTGTGTTTGCCTGACATCCATCTATCTATCTATCATTTAACTGATTCTTGGAATGCCATGACCCATTTAAGCCATTTTTATTTAATTGGCTGGTGAAATAAATATGTAAATAAATGACATTTTTTTAAATTATTATTTTAAAAAGCCAAAATTTTGTTTATAATTTAATTTAATCATTAGAAAACGTATCCCATGACCCATTTAAGCTGTTTTTATTTAATTGGCTGGTAAAATAAATAAATAAATAAAGACACATACATAAATAAACAAACAAAATTGTAATCATTTTATTTAATTTCACTTTTAATTTAATTTAATTTAATTTAAAAGTATGCCATGACCCATTTAAGCCATTTTTATTTAACTGGCTGGTGAAATAAATAAATTAATTTAATTTAAAATGAAAAACAAATTTATACAATTTGAAATTTACATTTAAAATGTACTTTAATGTAATTTAATTTAACAAAAATTATGCCATGACCCATTTAAGCCATTTTTATTTAATTGGCTGGTAAAATAAATAAATAAATAAATCTTTTTTTTAATTATTTAATTGTATTTAATTTTATTTAATTTAATAAAAAGTATGTCATGACCAGACATTTTTATTTAATTGGCTGGTGAAAGAAAGAAAGAAAGAAAGAAAGAAAGAAAGAAAGAAAGAAAGAAAGAAAGAAAGAGAGAGAGAAAGAAAGAAAGAAAGAAATGTTTGTATTATTTAAAAAAGCCAAACTTATTTTATTGCTATTTAACTTAATTTAATTTCATTTTATTATACAAAAAAAGTAAATAGTTTTTTATGATTTTAAAAAGCCAAACTTTTGTATTTTAAATTACATTTAATTAAATTAAATTATACAAGTATGTCATGACCAATTTAAGCCATTTTTATTTAATAAATAAATAAATGTTATTTTTTTAAAGCCAAACATTTTTATTTTATTATTAATATTGTTGTTGCTGTTGCTGTTTTTATTATTATTATTATTATTATTATTATTATCATAATTTTCTCATAAAAATTAATGGAATGTTCATTGTATGACCACTCATGTCAGAACACATGTGACAACCATAGGCCATGGTTTAAACAAAAAATAATTCACTTTACTTAAACATTTTGGGCAAACACTCTTCTATTTACCACCAACCTCCCAAATAATGGGTCAAAGAGGACAAAGCAAAGAAGATAAACTAAATTTAGATGGTCTCCAAACACAAAGTGTCAGAGCAAACAAGAGCAGGAGTAACACAGGACAGATGGAGAGGTCACTGACACATCTGTCATAGAGGAACATCACCATACCCCAAACCACCAGCTACTCTCACTTCCACCAAAAACAACTACAGTTAAAGTTCCACTCTGAACCGTCAAAATACCATAGAGTGTGTGTGGGGGGTGGGGGGTGGGGGGCAGGGCAGGGGCTGGCATGTTCTATTTTTATACCACAAGGATTTTGTTTAGGAATTTGACATGAATCCTCTCTCAGTGTGGCACTTGAGGTAAGCCGTGAATGTCTGCAGTGTTGATAGAGCTCTGCATGAGCACCACAGTGATGGATGAACTAAAAGACATGGGACACAATGGTGTAAATTGAAAACAGAGCTGGAGGGTGAGAACTGACGACCTGGCAGCCGGGTCTGTGGAGGGCTCCTGATTGACAGCACATGGCAGGAGTGGAACTGTCTTTCGTCTGTCTGTCTACCTGTCAGTTTATCTCGCCATACGTCTCCCAGGTTATATACCCACGCCAGATATTTAAGCGATGTCTTAAGAGCAGGCATGCTGTTGTACTGAATACCAACACAGTCAGGCAATCAGCATTGTGAAAGTGATTTTACCTGATAGCATCATAAAAATATTATAAATATCAGCACCCATGAAATCAGAGAATACCGTTGCAAATAGCAAAATAACTAAGATTGCAGACACAGTTACCGCTGCTATGTGAAATTTCAAATTTGAAATCCATTCATTTCAATAGGAATCAATCCACGCAAACAGGATGAAGCACTTTTTCTCTAAATTTTGCATCATATTCACATTGGTCATCATTTTGATACCAAGCTACAACAAAGAGATAAAACGGCTGCAGAATGTTATTAGGATTCAGTATGTTTAACATTCCAGCAGCACACAAACGCAAAGCCTTACTGTGTTTTAAAAGGGATGTGACATTTTCCGCCTGTCGTTACTGTCAAACAGCTCAGCGCTGGTACATCATCTTTTAACACACTTCCTGTGTAATGTTATGGTTAATCTGGCAAACCACAGTGTTCGTTTCTCAGACGACAAAAGTACAATATACAGCAAAAATAACATGAGGCTTAAACACAAAAACAGGCAGTGTGGTTGGTGGTAACGTTCGCAATCGAACAAAAACACTTTTAATAATAGTGAATAAAACATATCTGAGATTGATATTATAATAGTTGCATCCTCAAGGTATGAATGAGGAATTACATTCACGTTTGTATAGTATATGCACATATATACACTACCGTTCAAAAGAAGTCTTTTATCTTCACAAAGGCTGAATTTATTTGGTCGAAAATACAGTAAAAAGAGTAATACTTTGAAATACTACTACTATTCCAAATATGTGGTTTCTATTTTAATATGTAATTTATTTCAGTTATGGCAAGGCTGAATTTTCAGCATCATTAGTCCAGTCTTCAGTGTCACATGATCTTTCAGAAATCATTCTAATATGCTGATTTGGGGCTCAAGAAATGTTTCTTTTTAATATGAATGTTGAAAACAGTGCGCTGCTTAATAATGTCCTGGAGTCTTTAATGAGTAGAAAGTTAAAAAGAACAGTTTTTATTTGAAACAGTCTTTTGTAACATTATAAATGTATTTGCAGTCACTTTTTAATCAATGTAATGCATCCTTGCTGAAAAAAAAGTGTTAATTTAAAATAATAATAATAATAATAATAATGATAAAGATTACCTCAAACTTTTGTCTTTTGGTAGTCTGTGACATTTACAGTGTGAATGAATAAGATGACTTGTGTAAGACATAAATGTGATCATATAAATGTTCCAGCTTATCTTATGGACACTTTTAACCTGAAAACATACTGTCACCTTTTTGGCCCCTTGAAGATACAGTTCACCCCAAAAATGAAAATTACCCCAAGATTTACTCACCCTCAAGCCATCCTCGGTGTATATTACTTTCTTCTTTTAGACAAATACAATCTAAGTTATATTAATAAATATCCTGGCTCTTTCAAGCTTTATAATGGTAGTGAATGGGTGTTGAGATTTTGAGGCCCAAAAATTGCATCCATCCATCATAAAAAGTACTCCACATGGCTTTGGAGGGTTAATAAGGGCCTTCTGAAGTGAAGCAATGCGTTTGTTGATACACGCTAGGGGTGGGTGATATGGCAAAAATATAATATAATTTTTTTTTAAGAAATATCACGATTCATGATTTTAATCACAATTCTTTGTCATGTTGGTTTCACTGTTTTGCAAGTTGTTTGAGCAGTACAGCCTTTTTTTTTTTTTTTTTTTTTTTTTAAACAAAGCCTTTCAAGGTAACCAAGTATAAAATAAAAAAAGAATGGCAGATATTTAGACCAAAGTGAGCGAAGATCAAAATCTGTCTTTATCTTTGTTATTAAAAAATAAGAAAAAGATACACATTACAAATAAGCATAATACAAATAAAACAAACAATGCTTTATTTTTTAGGTACAGTAGGTGTATTTAGCAGTAGCATTCAAGAAATTAGATGAATCATAAAAAGTGAAACACTATATACTTATACACCATATACATCAGTTCTACACTGATTCTTATTAAAGCAACGGTATTAAAGTTCTTCAGTCAAGAGCAGTCAGTGATTTTTCTCTTTCGGTTTTGTTTTTTTCATTAACATCAAAAGAATAGTTCACCCAAAAATGAAAATGAAAATTCCGTCGTTTGTCAATTCTGTCATAGTGTTTATTAACCTCCCAGAGCCGTGCGGAGCACTTTTTATGATGGATGGACGTACTTTATTAGGATTCAAAATCTCAAAACCCATTCACTGCCATTATAAAGCTTGGAAGAGGCAGGACATTTTTTAATACAACTCTGAATGTATTCATCTGAAAGTCATATACACCTAGGACAGCTTGAGAGTGAGTAAATCATGGGGTAGTTTTCATTTTGCGGTGAACTATCCCTTTAATAAATATTTTGTCTGTATTTTTTTTTTCCTCTTTGGACATGGTGTGTGAGCTCTCTTTCTTTCTTTTAATCCACAGTACAGAACAGCCATGTAAATATGTCATCAGTTTCATGTTTGTTCATATCTTGCATTTCGTTCAGAGTGATTTTTGGGCATGTTTTTTGAAAAGTGCCCAGCTCAAGCACTTGCGCAACATATGAAAAACTTTGAAGTCATTGTTGACGTGGACTTTGATGTTGTCCTCCATCACTTTTGAAGATATGAAGGTTCATCCACTGACAAGCAGAGGACACTAGCGCTCTTTAGACATCAAACATGACGGAGTGAGCGACCAGCATAAAGCATTTGTTGTGTAGAGTGCATTACCAGGGTTGTCATATTCACCCTTTGAATAATAAGACCCCTTACTGCTCATACTGAGACGGCATTACAAAGAGATTGTCTAAAACACTTCCAATCACCTTCTCCACCAAAAGGATAGTTCACCCAAAAATGGAAATTCTGTCATTTACTCACCCTCATGTCGTTCCAAACCCAGGCTTTCGTTCTTCTTCCGAACACAAAAGATATTTTTAAATTAATGAAATCTAAATTAAATAAAGAAAGTAATTTACGCTCAGCAAACATAAACAGAAGCTAAGCCATAATTGTTCGACGTGTCTATGCAGGGTCAGAAACCTCTCTGATTTCATCAGAAATATCTTAATTTGTGTTCTGAAGATGAACGAAGGTCTTACAAGTTTAGAACAACATGAGGGTGAGTAATTAATGACAGAATTTTCATTTTTGGGTGAACTATCCCTTTAATGTTTTGAACATTCATGTATTGGATTTTGGCCTCTCATACAGTAACGCAGCACGTTTTGCAAACTTCCTGTGGCCAATATATTGAATGCATAAGAAGCAGTACCTGTTTTCTGGGTCAGGGACGGTCATACTTCGGGTTATGTAGCACATTTTGAGGGGGATGTATCTGCGGTCGCCCTGTAAGGACAGCGAGGGCGGGCTGGGGATATCGAAGAGAGGACTTCCGAGACGAGGGGACTCAGGAGGCGGCGTCTCCCAGCCGATCTCAGACACCGGTGACCCTTTTTTCACATATGGCGTCGCTTCCCGCATGTACTTCACTGGAATGAAAAAAGAATGGGGGTTAGCGAAGGATCCCAGCGTTATCGTGAGTATCTGATTTACTGTGAACTGTTTCCATATTCTCTTCATCTGATCTTCTTTGATGAGAAACGGTATCAGAAGATGCACATACTCAAAGACGACAACACAACAGCTCCACGAGTTAATTTTCCATCGCACGTGCGCACTGGGTCTTAGCCAGTCAAAAAATGAAAGCAGGAAACCCCTATGCAAACCACTTCACTCTCACAGCTGTCCTGAGCTAGGAAATTAATTCACCACACATTTGAATAGGATCCTATTGCATTGCTAGACGATCGCTGCTGGTTTTATGACAGGCCAGTGAACTCGAGGCCAAAGCATCTGCTCATGAACGTGCTGATAAGATGCAATAAGGGGATTACAACTGCCATGCTTCTCAGGTAAACGTCACGCTGAGGGCCAATTACTCCCATTCCATATGACAGCTTAATCTTTACAGGAAGCTGTTGACCAAGCGCACAGCCATTTCACAACACTAGAGGCATTTCACAATTACCCATAAAAAAGACTTATTAAAGTAGGCTGTTTGGCTATTTGGCATGGCATCAGTTTGTTTAACAATCATTCTGAATGCCTGGGGGTAACATACCAGTTGCATTTTACATAAATGCTTCTCCACAAACACATTTGCACATAATATGCTGCAGTGTGCTAAGTAAACAATTCCTAACTGCAGGGACCAAGTAATAAAAGATCAACAAAATGATTTATGATGGGAAAACATTCAAAATGTACTCTTTTCAAAAGCAGCATACACAAACCATATGCTTGTAGGTTGGGAGACCAGTTAGATATGTCAGATATTATGTTATCTACTATAAAATTAACTTAGCATGTAGCATGCGACAAGCTACATGAGGTCTTGAGCTTCTCAACTGTACACAGTCATTTAAATCATGAATAAACTGTTGAATTGACATTCATTCTGAAAACTATTGGTCATTTTTAACTACCAAAATGATTAAAAATATATGCATATATATTATAGTTAAAGGAGAAGTCCACAAAAACTGACAGATAATGTACTCACCTCTTGTCATCCAAGATGTTCATGTCTTTCTTTCTTCAGTCATAAAGAAATTATATTTTTTTAAAGAAAAAAAGTCTCTTCTACTCACCAAGCCTGCATTTATTTGAACCAAAATACAGCAAAAACAGTACAATTTTGAAATACTTTTACCATTTAAAATAACTTTTTATATTTGAATGCATTTTAATATGTAATTTATTCCTGGGATTTCAAGCTGAATTTTAGCATTATTATTCCAGTCACATGAAATCATTCTAGTATTCTAATTTGCTACTCAAAACACTTTATTATTAATATTATTATTATTATTATTATTATTATTTTGAAAACAGCTAAGTATAATTTTTTTTTAGGTTTCTTTGATGAATAGAAAGTTCAGAAGAACAACATTTATCTGAAATAGAAATCTTTGGTTATAAATGTCTTTATCATCACTTTTGATACATTTAAAGCATCCTTGCTAAATAAAAGTATTAATTTCTATCATTTTTTTCCCCAAAAAAAAAATAATAAAAATAATAATAATAATAATAATAATAATAATAATAATAATAATAATAGTACTTACTCCAAACTTTTGAATGGTATAGTGTATAATGTTTTTGGATCTTTCTATTTAACAAAGAACAAAAAAAAGGTACTCTTAAATATTGATAACAGCAAATCAGCATATTGGAATGATTTCTGAAGGATCATGTGACACTGAAGACTGGAGTAATGATGCTGAAAATGTAGCTTCGATCACAGGAATAAATTACATTTTTAAATATATTTATATAGAAAGCAGTTATTTTAAAATATGTCACATTATTACTGCTTTCGCTGTATTTTGGATCAAATAAATGCAGGCTTGGTGAGCAGAAGAGAATTTAAAAAAAAAACATTAAAAATCTTACTGTTCAAAAACTTTTGACTGGTAGTGTAGGGTTGCAAAAAAACTGCAAACCTTATATAAATCAAATAATAAAACAACATATTTTTTGCTAGTACCTTCTTAACATTTTGCCCAACCATCTGTTGAAAACTTTGAGTTTAAAAGGAACGTCGGATGGCAATTTTCCACAAGTTGGTATAATTCTTTAGGGCAGGGGTCACGACACTCGGTCCTGGAGGGCTGGTGTCCTACAGAGTTTAGCTCCAACCTTAATCAAACACACATGAACCAGCTTATCAAGGTCTTAATAGGTATACTTGAAACTTCCAGGCAGGTGTGTTAAGGCAAGTTGGAGCTAAACTCTGTAGGACACCAGCCCTCCAGGATCATTAGAGTTTGGTGACCCCTGCTTTAGGGTCTTTATAAAATGTCTGTGACCTACTTTGGTTAAAATTCCTCAATGGTCATATAAAACACCACCCTTTTTCCTTGTCAAAAACACCTCTGTTCACACCTATCCATTTTCAGTGTACGTCTCTTTAAATGCTAATGAGCTACTGTTCATGCCACGCCTATTCAAACAGAGTGTTCAGATGAGGGGGTCAAAACAGGGCAGAAAATAGACTATTACTTCTAAATTGATGTTTTTGATGTAAAAATCTTGGTAACATTGGTATCCGCATTCAAATGCTTTCTCTTTGTCTAAAAATGTATCCTAAATTTAGAATAAGAAGTGTGTGTGCTCACGTAACAAAAATACAGTGTGGAGACAATGGCATGCATTTTCTGTCTGCCTCTATAAAGTAAGTGTTATCATCATGACCTTCAGTTTGCATGTTAACACAGGAAATACAACTTAGAGCTGGCAGGTAATTTAAGGTTACACATCTAAACAAGAATCCCTGTCCTTACACCTTCACACTGATAAGATGGAGTAACAAGGAACAAAGCAAGATAATAACAATCCATATACTCCATCAGAATGAGGAAGCACAGAAGTGATTTAGAACACCAATGCCAAAGTCTCACATTTAGCTGTGCACTTCAGGGTCAAGGATTCTTCAGTCAGCTCTTACATAAAACATTACTACTCAGAACTTTAGAGTCCACCACACAGCAGGTGGAACTGTCTATTCACAGGCGGAAGAGCTCCTGTGGTCCTTTATCCTCAAGGACAAGCTAAGAGACCGTCTACAAACACAAACCTATGAAAGGATTTGCTATGTTCTACAAAGGCAATGGGTAATTTTGTGATAAAACAGTTAGTTATAACTTCTCATTGTTTAAAATTGACTTCTTTGTTTAAAATTGAAGAGTGTTACGCAAATCTCCTGTATGTCTCATTACAAAAATAACTTTCTAAAAAAAAAGTCCTGAAAAGATTCCCTAATGCTGCTGACATTCATTCAGTGAGTAATTGGTTAGTCTCAAGCGAAATGTAAAATTATGAAAATTAGCAATGAGAAATGGTGTGTTTATGGTTGACTGCTTTCATCATATGCTATTAAAATCCATGGTTTATTGGAGAACAGTCCATAAGAGATTCATTTTTCTTGAGCATTCACATTTGGGAGTGGACATTAATTGCTCTCATTATGACGTGCACTCAGGGGAGAATGTTAAGTGCAAGAGTTGAGAGCACCAATCACAATGAGAGTTCAAGTAGGAACTTAAGTCGCACGACCGCAGTAAGCACCACTGAAATTCCAAAAATCTGTCCATAAATTTAAATGAGGCATTTATGCACTTCACAGACTTGCTTTCAAAACCTGGTAAATGCAGCTATGACAGTGGAAAGGAAGCACATGTCAGTAGTATTCATAAGGGCTCAGTGATACATGTTTTATGCTACAATTTTACAATGTATGTCATTTTATGTTACAATTTTTTAGTTGCTTAACAATACTTGACTATATTCAATATCCACTGTTGCCCAAAATTTCGTGGTGAGGTTTCTTTGTTTTTGAAAGAAGTATTTTGCTCACCAAGGATGCATTTGAGCAAAAACAGCAACTCTGTGAAATGTTATTGTATTCTATTATTGTATTCTATTATTTTATCAGCTATTACTCCAGTCTTCAATGTCACATGGTCCTTCAGAAATCATTCTAATGTGGTAATTCAGTGTTAAATTAAATTAAAATAAATTAATTGCCTAATTAATATGGTGTAAATAAATAAATAAGTGTAAGTATATATATATATATATATATATATATATATATATATTAGTGCTGTCAAACAATTACGCAATTATTAGAATCAAAAATAAAAGGTTTTGTGTACATAATATATACATGTGTATGGTGTATATTTATTATGCATATGATGCATATTTAACATGCATAGATATACTTAAGAAAAATGTTGTGTTTGTATATTAAATATATTTATTTAGAATATTAATTATATGAATAAAATATATATAAATACATGTAAATATTTTCTAAATACATACTGTACGTAATACATACTGGATGTGATTAATCGTTTGACAGCACTAACATATACACATACACACACACACATACATACATACATACATACATATATATTATATATATATATAATGTATATGTTTTAGGGGTGTAACGGTACACAAATGTCACGGTTCGGTACGTACCTCGGTTCGAGGGTCACGGTTCGCGATTTCAGTACAACAGAGAAAAAAAACAAACCTACTATGCTAGGATTCTTTTCATTTATTTTAAACAGACAGTAGTACAAATTACAATTTTTTCATGCTGCACAACTGGAGCTGCGTTTAGCAAGTGCGTCAGTGCTGCTGTTCGGTAGAGGACAGTATTTTTTCCACTAAAACTTTGATGCGCTTCATCTCATTTTAGTAGGTGAACATAGCAAAAGATGTGATCGCAAAACATTCAGGAAAAAAAGGCATTACATGCATTTTTTTTTTTTAAGTCCATAACATGTAAATTTATATAGTCGCCAGTGGCGACCTCAGCAGAAATTTCACTCGCAAATTAATATATTTGGTCGCAAATGCGACTGTTTTAGTCGCAGTCTGGAGCCCTGAAGTTATCTGTCATTATCAAGATGAATTTGTTCTGACAGTTTAACTCTCATGTTTTATTACCATTTTGTAAACTATAGTGAATAAACTGATCATGTGAGAAATGTTGGAGGTGTCAGAATAAATTTTAGTTCGACTGCATATAAACTTTTAAGCCATTTAACTTTAAAATTATATTTTACAGTAATATGCACCAGCATACCAATGAACACTCATACTAAATACTACAACAAAAAAAAAAATTATATGAAAAAAATATGCAGGCATTAATTGAATCACTCATGATACAGAGTTACTGAACAAAACTCAATCAACAATGAACTGATTTCAATTAAATAATGACTGTTCAGGATTATCTTTTTATTGCTGCTTTCCATCAGAACTGATTTTTTTTGTATCACTGAACCACTATTTTCTTACTGATCTCTTTAAAGCTGCTTTGAAACGATCTGTATTATATAAAGTGCTATATAAACAAAGACGACTGGTGTTACTTACTTTTATATTGCTAACAAAATCATTTCAAGTTTCAGCTAGGGCTGTCAAACGATTAATCATGATTAATCACATACAAAATAAAAGTTTGAGTTTAAATGTGTGTGTACTGTGTGCAATTATTATGTATATATAAACACACATGTTAATGTATATATTTAAGAGAAATATGTTTTTTATGTACAAAATATTTTTATTTATATATAATATCAATTATATAAAAATTATAATAAATACATATACTTGTAAATATTTCTTAAATAAATACAAGAATGTGTTTGCATTTATAAATGCATAATAATTACACAGTACACACACATATATAAGGCAAACTCAAAAATGTATTTTGTATGCGATTAATCGCGATTAATCTTTTGACAGCCCTAGTTTCAACTATTTGGAGATGGTAGTTTACAAAAGAACACGGCTTTAATATGACATTGACTTATGCCTCAGGTGGTTTGTTTGTTTAAAACACGGGATCAGTGTTACATAAAACCAGTCAGTCTAGTCTTGTGGCTGCTGCTCAATTATCTCTATAGTTTGCTATGTGGAGTTGTCTTTGTTTGAGAATATACATTCCTTTGTCTCTTGACATTTGTCAAAGGGAATGTCAAGAACTGGCCAAGTTGCGTTCCAAACAATCCAGCTAGATCAAGGAAATGATGTTGCTTTAAATGTTTTGAACTTTCACTTAACCATTAACTAACAAGTCATCAAGTACTTAAAGGAAGAGTTCACCCAAAAATGAAAATTACCCCATGATTTACTCACCCTCAGGCCATCCTAGGTGTATATGACAGTCTTCTTTCAGATGAACACAGTCGGAGGTATATCAAAAAATTCCTTCCAAGCTTTATAATGGCAGTGTGAATGGGTGTTGAGATTCTGAAGTCCAATAAAGTACATCCATCCATCATAAAAAGTACTCCACACATCGGAGCTGTGCAGAGCACTTTTTATGATGGATGCACTATACTGGACTTCAAAATCTTAACAGCCATTCACTGCAATTATAAAGCTTGGAAGAGCCAGGACATTTTTTAATACAACTCCAACTGTATTCGTCTGAAAGAAGAAAGTCATCGCTATCTAGGATTGCTTAAGGGTGAGTAAATCATGGGTGAATCACAGGTAAATCATAAAGTGACCTATATTTGGTTTTCATCCACTGAAAAAGGGTTATATTCAAGAATCTGAATATCTCTGGGACTGAATGATATAGGAACTTGAAAATGAAGATTCTGAAAGAGAAGTTTATTAAGAACTAGAAATCAAAATCATATGGCGATATCTTTAACACTTCTTGAGTTATAGGCATGCAAACTTAATAAAAATAATATTTATGGCACTCAGAAAATGTATGTTCAATGTGGATGTTTTGGCAGATGGAAATGAAATACTCCTCTAGTTTCAACATTATTTGTTCTTCAGACATTCCTGTTTATAACAAAAGAAAACTCATATTTTTGACCACTGAAAATGATTTACTCCAGGAGCCATATTGAAATTCCAATATGTCTGGAACTGAACCATATAGGGTCTTAAAAATGAAGACCAAAAAAGCAAGGTTTGTTAAGACCCAATATCTAAAAGGGCATTAAAATATCTTTAATACTTCTTGAGTTTTCGGCATGCAAACTTTAGAGAAAAAACTTGAAATGAGCCATTTCCCCATTTTTGAACGGTCACCATTGGCACATAACGCAACACAGATTGCTAAAGTCAACAGATTTTACTAAAAGACCTACCAATCTCTGTGTAAAAGTAACATGATGCTGCCAGATTTCTAAAGTCAATTTAACCATGTGTAATTTGGCTCCGAATCTCAGGTAAAAATTGCCATTTTGACCCCTCTCTACAAAATAGCGGATTATTCATTAAACATTTATGCATGGCGTTTAATATTTTGGCTTTCATCACTATATATGTTTATCTTCCTTCAGAAAGAATTTTTAAGCAAAATCAAAAATTTGAGCCAGGGAACTCTGGTCGTGTTGACATGGGATGACCCATGTGCAAATGTGTTGTCCCTGCTCCCTGCATGTTTTAAGAATGAGGTCATGTGACTTGTGAGAGTGGTCTTCACTACACATCCCCCTCCCTCTTTAACAGACTAGCCCTCATTCCAATCCCCGTCTCATTCTCTCCCACTTTATCATTTATTTACAATACTGAATACGTGAGCGAATGAGAAAGAACAGAAAGCGTAAGGTGCCACATTCCAGAAATGATTTATTCGTGCCTTTGCCTCATGCATCTATCTTAGGTAAGATAACTAAAACTGTTTGCAGAGTCATGCTGTCATGCTTCACACTAGTAACACTGAGAATGTGCTTTGACTTCCGGAGCGTTTCATTATCCCCATTTCTTTGTCTGGGCTTCTACGGCAAGTCTTCACTTACCACTGTAATTGGGTGCTTTTAGAGAACAGCGATTCTAGTTTAAAGCATATCTGTGTTCTTCAAAACATCCGTGGTCTACAGTACTATTAATTTCATATGCAATTATTTTCGGCACAATACTGTGTTGTTGAACACTCTGCGCCTGAACACACATTTCATTTATCTTCATAAAACATCAGGCGTACACGCGAGCAGCTTTTTTTGTGTGTGTGTGTGTGTGTGTGTGCTGTGTTTATCTGGTCAGCCTCATTACAAACTGCCTGGCTTTTTAAGAATGGGATTCTTTGTTCAAAGAGGAAGAATAAAGCCCTTTTCAGACTTCGATTGGTAAATTGCTCATTTGAGGCATGAAAAGACAAAAGAGTTATTTTACTTAAATCATAACTAGAGAACTGGGCTTTTTTTGGTGCACATATAGACAGGTAGCTATCAACCCGTCAAGGCTGCACTTATTTTTCTTTAATATCATCTGGAGACCTTGACTTCAATGTGACTAGCTCTGTAATTTTGCCAAAGACATTGACTTGTCCCCCAGGACAAATGTGTTTCTCAAGGATATATAGACAAAGACTATGGAAAGGCATCAGGGAGTCTGTTAAAAGAGGATGGTGTTGATTGATAGAGTGGTGACAGGGCAAAATACAAGCTGGGTGTAGTACATCTGTGAGAGTAAAAGGATGTGCAAATATTTCTGGCAAGAGATGTCAAAGTGAATTATTCAAAGAAGCCAAATCCCAAGGACAGGAGGAAGGAATGAAGGGCCTTGATTTGACATGCAAAACCCACTAGCTAGAGCAAAACAGTGAGTCTGATGGTCAACGATTGATATATTGCATGTGGTGTTCGCTGACGTAGTTGTGCATTTTTCCTAAACTATGAACTTAATTGACCTTTATGTTAACAGTAGTTGGACATGTTTCTTTTAAATCAGAATTTCTGTTTGAAGATTTGCAATGACGAGTCTAACTAGTGAAATGTTTCATCAATTTTTCAAAGTGTGCTGATGATAACATGAGTGCTCTATAGGAATCAAATTCATGCATATGATTCATTTTCTGCTTTTCAAAAAGCAGCAAAAAGTATAAAGCTTGTTTAATTTTTTTAAAAAAATACATCAGAAGGTTTTAAAGCAGTAGTTCGTCCACAAATTAATTAAATCATAATTTACTTTCTTTTATAGAACACACACACAAAAAAAAAAAAAAAAGAACCTGATCTCATGACGAAAACATACCTTTGGGAACTTTTTCAAAAGACGCAAAATATGTACCGCCATGTACGTTTCCTGACATATTTGATGTGAAATGTCCACTGAGTGGCGCTAAAAGAGTGTTTGTTTGTTTTTTCCAGGGAACAGATGAACGTACGTATGTTTTATGTGATGCTGGTTTTGTACATGTCACCGCAGTTCTGACTTGAAATGTCCATTGAGTGGTGTTATAACTCTTGTGCTCTGTTTTAAAATAAGTACCATCTGCACTACACCTAAATCTACCCGATAGTATGAACAAAAGCAAATGTGACAGAAAAAAGCAATTGCAAGCATGTCGTTTTAGCTTGTTTTTCGATCTCTCCTCTTTCAGCTCTTTCATCGCGAGTCATGTTTTTCACAGGATTCGTACCCAAGGATTCTGCATTCTAAGTCCAATTCCATGCCGGCTGAGCTACCGAGCAAGCTTGTTAGGTCTGGAAAGTAAAACAAATGGAGCTGAAATCATAACTGTGTACGAAAACAATTACAAGTGGAAACTGCAGTGATATGTACTTACTGGTACATATTTCGCGTCTTATGAAAAAGTTCCCACAGGTACGTTTTAGTCATGAGATCGAGTCGCAAAAAATCTGCTCATTTCTGTACAATGAAAGTAATTGGTGACTATACACTCTGGGGTTAAATGTTTAACCCAACCTTTTGGGTAGTTTTATTTGGAGGTCGACCGATGTATCGGTTTTGCCGATTAATCAGCACCGATAGTTGATTGGTGGAACTATCGGTTATCGGCAAAAATCCATGCCGATAGTTTTTTCCCGGTTGGATCCATTGCTGGAGCGGCTGAGAAGATCGTCATTATACAGCAAAGTCCCTATAGTCTTTGTTATACAGCACGAGAGCGGCCTCTAGTGGCGGAAATTACTGACAGCACATGCCGTTTGTTTAGACACATGACACTGCACGCTGCACAGAGGGGGACTCTTTTTAAAGGCGGATTTAAAACGTCCACAACGAAATGGTGTGTACAGTATATTGTAGTGCATGTTTTTATGTCATTACTAAGCGATGAATTTGTTGACTAGATGCTGCATTAGTGGAGAAAGGACAGCAGTATAATTTTGCCCATTTGGTGATCAAATAAAGTCTTGTAGACCGCCGCTTGAATTGAACGCGACGCGTCCAGTGTGTGTGATACCGGATAGCTGCGAGTTCTTCTAGACGCTGCGCTGCACTTTTGCCGTTGTGTGACTAAGATAACCACAAATGTTCTAGAATAGAACCAGTTACATTGTACACAAGTACACAAGTTAAAAGTACACAATATCCATATGTATGCAATTTCAATACTGTGGCCTTTGTGTAGATATTTAAAGATGGCCATCCTTAGCTTGATTGTTGATGTAATGGTAACACTTTACAATGAGTCCATTTGTAACATTAAGATTGATAAAAGAATGGAATGGAAGTATAGTTCCTTGTTAGAGTGTGTTAATTTCAGCATTTACTGATATATTTAAAAAAAAAAAAAAAAAGGTTGCTTTTGTTAACATTAATGAACAATGTTAATCTTTTGATTCAGTTACAAAGTATGGTTCAGTAGGCTATTTTTTATTTATTTTTTTAAAGCAGAGCATTTTTTATTTTCAGTTAAGTATCCATTTTAAAAACTATCGGTCGATTAATCGGTATCGGCCAGTGTGGCCCAACCTAGATATCGGTATCGGTAAAATCCAATATCGGTCGACCTCTAGTTTTATTTATTATTATATTATTATATCAACTATTGTTTAAAATTTACTATATGGCTGGCTTAAAATGAACCCCAAATAGTCTGGAAATTAACATTTATTAATATGTTTAATAAATTAAAATGCTTTTTATTGCTTTTTGTAATAGCTTATTAAATGTTTACCTTTTGATTACTGCTGATGCCTCTTAGTAATTATGTGTCTGATTTTTAATTTACAACTTACTTTAGGTTGCTTAAAAATGACAAGAAATACAGTCATTTTTATGCAATAGCTGAGTTGAATAAAACTACCCAAAAGGTTGGATTAAACATTTAACCCAACTGCTGGGTCAAAACAACCCCATCGCTGACCCAAGCTCCAACAAAAATATTTTTTCTTCCATGAGAATGGGTTGAAAAAAGCAGTGTCCAAACGGGCAAAGCAGTGTCCTAAACTTTTGTGCTCCATTGAGGAAACAAAGTCATACAATACTGGAACAATGTGAGGGAGACAAAAATTTCCAATATTCTTTTATCCTGCTAGACAAAAAAACGGATACCAACATCAGCCCATCAGCAACTGAAGCACAGGCTGATATGACCTCTGAAGGCAATTAAATCCTGAAGTATGACGATACGACAAAATACAGCACATCTGCGTTCACTTAGTCATAAAGACGTCAGGTGGGGAGCTGCGAAGTCACAGAACAGGCCAAATATAGATATGAAATCTTGGTATTTAGTCGCTTGAATCAACTTGAAAGCAATAAATAGAAGTGTTTCGTTTCAAAAGTAATCCGATAGGAATCTGTCACAACCGACAAACTTTTACAGTGTTTCAACAGGTCAGATGCAGAAATCAAAACACTGACGCACACACCAAAACATCTCCGCAGCTGAGCACCAATGCCCTGTTTAAATTATTTACAGAAGGTGAGTAATCTGACCCTTAGGTCAGTGTACAGGAAAACCCCCGAATATGAAAAAAAAAAAAAAAAAAAAGATACAGTGCTAGTATGGAGTTCAGTCTCTCTTAGCAAAGAACACCATGTCCAGCAGTAGGACTGATAGTGTAAGAGCTTTGCATACTGTGTGACCGGGATTTTAAGATGTACAGGTCACGGAAATACGGATCACAGCAGGACACATTCTTACAATAGTATCTTTGACAGTAAATTCTCCCATATTCTGTGGCTGGTTGCATAAAATGCTTAGACTAGGCAAGTCATCTAATTTATTAATTCATTTATTTATTTTTAAGACTGTACATAACTTTTCATCACGTACATAAAAGCATAAATTGGTCTAATTTGAATCCTAAAAGTAAGGCCAGTTCTTAAGACACAGTCCATAGTAACAGTAACAAGTTTATGCAACCGGCCCCTTATTTCATTTTGTAAAATATACAAATGCTCAATGCTTCCCTACAATGTGCTAAGAATTAAGCTCTTAATTTGTGTAAATTAAAAATGTTTTGCACATATTTTTAAATGGTACACTATTTGTACGTATTATCTGTGTGGCATGTATTTCATTTCTAGCAGCTGCTGCAATGCAATTGCAATGTAATGTGTCTAGCCACATTTCCTAAAACCTTCAGCTGTGCTGTGAAAGCCTTCAACATGACTAAGCGTAATGAAAACATCCTGCAGAGTGGCAAAGTTATCAACGTCCCTCTGAAATCTGAGGTATGCTTTTATGATGCAGTGAGAGGAATTTCATAGCTTTATCACTCTCAAGGGTGCTTTCATCCTTAATGTAACACTACAGCAAACACGTTCATCACTCTAGCAATGACCTTCCACAGGTGAAAGTGAAGGACGTGTTTGCAATACCTTCGTAACAGCCTGGTTTGCAGATCTAAGCTGGTTTATGCTGGTCTAGCAGGTCTCCACGATGGCATTTAATTGGTTTAGCTGGGAAACTTGATAAAGAGGAAAAACAGCTTACACCAGCCTAACCTGTGAGCTGGTTTTAGACAAGTGTTTTAAGAACAAAGTAGCTTTATCTACCTTGCCAATGTTGTGCTTCAGTTCTCACCAACAGGTCCATCCACACCTGACAAACTCAACAACCCCCCCTCACAGTTGTCTAGCCCTTCTCCCGTCCTTACCTTCCAGCATAACTTCTCTGCCCGCTTTCTTCAGCACCTGCACCGCCTCGTCATGCGTGGCGTCCCGCAGATTGATCCCGTTCACGGACAGTATCGCGTCCCCCACGTAGAGCGCTTGCGTCTGGTCCGCAGCCAGACCTTTAAAAATTTTACTAATAAGAATAGGCATTTTGTTCTCCTTCCCGCCTTTGATGCTTATCCCTAATCCACCGACCTCCTGCTTGATCACTTTGACACATCTTTTGCGGTTCGCAATCGCTTCGGGCACTTGTGAATCCGTAAGAGGGGTCCTTACTCCGGCTTTGGGACTGTTCGTGGGGTCCGGCTGGTCGTAGGAGCCGTTGGTGGTGATGCCGTTCAGGTTAACGCTGGTGTCTGTCGCGGGCTCCTCGCAGCTGAGCGTCAGCGACTCGTCGCCTAAACTCGCCAGGACGGCATGCCATCGCTCCCGAACGAGCACCTCCAAATATGCACTTTTCTGCATTCTGTTACCACAAACCGCCATCTTTGAAGCATTCTTAAAATGCCATGTGATTTCATACACACGCACAGGACTTTACCCCCGGACAGGGAAAAAGTTGTGATTCAGGTTGGATAGTTTCAGCCCCTTTACAGGCTCCACATGTATATCCTCTTTGGGTGGAGCAAATGTCTGAGATGTCCTGTGTGTGGCCATGCTGAACTCTCTCTCTCTCTCCCTCTTTCTCTCTCTCTCGCTGTGAGGAAATGTTCGGATTGAAGTCTGTGTGAATCATCTGTTAAGTACATCATTGATCACAGGCATGGTCTTGTCTTATGTGTTTAGCAGCACTCCCTCCACAATGAACGTCGGTCATTCAAATCTGCAGTCGTCATTTCGATTCTTTTTTGAAATTATACAAATGTATATTAGAAATGTTCTGGTGATCCTTGTTTCTGATGAACTCACGATTTCTGTTCACCGCGTTTACTTACCTCGTTGAAGCAGCAACCACTTGTAATCATACGTTTGTGGTCACCGCGATATTTAAAACGCCAACTACAATAAAATCCAGTTATATTTAAGAAGAACATGTTCTTTTAAGACCGCAATAACCACCCATAATTAGCGCCTTGTGTAAGTATAGAACAGATTTCCGCTGGTGTAATTCACACTAATTGAGGTGTAGTTTTTGAATTAAACTGGAAGTTGTTTTTGTACATTGACTCACTGGCGTCGTCGAATGTACGTAATGGGGAAAAAGTTATTTGTGATGATTATCTGCAAGCGAGGTGACAAAAACGGATGTGTCAGATGTAAACAAAACACCAATGAATAGTCCAGACCGCAGTGCTTTCAGTGACGCTAAAAATAGAGTTTTTAATGCCACCTAGTGTTTATTCTTGGTTACTACATTTACATGACACCAGTACAGAAAAGTAATAGCGCAATGTTTTTACATTTTATTCAATTTTATTTATGTCTCATTTTATTTCACTTAAAATATTCTTGTCTGTAATACACACACTACCAGTCAAAAGTTTTTGAACAGGAAGATTTTTTTAAAGAAGTCTTTTCTGCTCACCAAGCCTGCATATATTTGATCCAAATTTGAGCAAAAACAGTAAAACTTTGAAATATTTTTACTATTTAAAATAACTGTTTTCTATTTGAATATGTAATTAAATGTAATTTATTCCTGTGATTTCAAAAAAACTAATATTAAATACAAATATTAAAATTAATACAAATATTATGATGTTGAAAACAGCTGAGTATTTTTTTTTTTTTTTTTCAGGTTTCTTTGATGAATAGAAAGTTCAGGAGAACAGCATTTATCTGAAATAGAAATCTTTGGTAACACTAAAAATGTCTTTATCATCACTTTTGGTCAATTTAAAGCATCCTTGCTAAATAAAAACTTGCATTAATTTCTATAATCCACCCCCCAGATTATTATTTCATATAAATGCTGATCTTTGGATCTTTCTTTTCATCAAAGAATCCTGAAAAAAAAAAGTAATAATAATAATAATAATAAATGTTTCTTGAACAGCAAATCAGCACATTAGAATGATTTCTGAAGAATCATGTGGCACTGAAGATTAGAGTAATGATGTTGAACATGTAGTTTTGACCACAGGAATAAATTACATTTTAAAATATATTAAAATAGAAAGCAGTTATTTTAAATAGTAATAATATTTCACAATATTACTGCTTTTGCTGTATTTTGGATCAAATCAAATGCAGTCATTCTTTAAAAAACTGTTGCTGTTCAAAAACTTTTGACTGGTTGTGTATACATATATATAAAAGCCAAATTATTCTGAAACATACTTACATAAATGTATTTTCCACCAAATGAACAGACTGTTTCTCTGCTTGACTAATGATCAAAGCAAGCCGAAATTGTTTTTTCAAAATAAAAATGTTCTAAATAGCAGATTAGATTTGCCAACATGATTTAAAAGTCTTTTTATGTTGCATTTCCACTGGTTCAGAAGCTGACTTTGAAGTAAGCACTGTGATCAAATACAATACCTCTGTAAAATGTGATCAGAAGTGATTTCATTAAGCCACCTAAAGAAAATGAGCAGATCAGTGGAGTTGCTGTGAGCCAAAGGTGTCCTAAACAATGTTTCATGTCGCTCTGGGTTTGATTATGACCAAATTAAGGATTAAGACCTGCATTAAATTTACAAATTAATCCCACTACAACTTGCAGGAATCTGTGCCTGTAATTTACAAGGGCTTCTGTACCCAGGGGAACGTTTTTTCCCCCCTCTTTTTCCTTTCTAAATTGTGCAAGTGCTTTTTTGTCGGTCCTTCACGATAGTGAAACAGCAGGGAGGCACATGCAGCTCATTAGAGTTGAAATAAAAGGCCATGTAGAGACGTTAATGCTCTCCAGTGTATGGTGAGAAGAGAATGACTCAAAGGTGAAGGACAGATGCAGCGATATACTTTCATTACTTCCCCACTGCCGTCAAGATTCTTTGTGTGTGCAGTTTAAGTATAAAACGATCTTGAAATACTAAATAAAGCACCTATCACTGGCGGCATGTGAATAATTAAATGATTTTTACACAGTGGTCGAATTGTAAAAAAAAATTCAAGGGGGATGTTGGGGTGGGGGGATCCTGTGATTACAAATGATTACAAAATTTGTTACACTTTTAAACATTTTTGTTTAACAAAAAATAAGAATTGGTTTAAGAGCTGTTTTTTTGTGGGGCCTGAAATGTTAAAAAAAAAAAAGTTTTACCCTTTTTTTTTTTGTGGAGACATTTAGTCTTCCCGATGTAGGTTAAACCAATGCATGTACGCTTGCATGCACGCAGTCTGTGTGTCTGTGTGCCAAATGACCTAAATGATGGGGTGTGCATTATTGTCAAAAATTATCTAATATTTTGGGGGGATTTTTGTCAGTAACAATAATTAATATTTTGCTGAGTGTGTTTTTGTGCTGGATTTGGCTTTTCATGGATAAATAAACATGATATGATAAATAAAACCGCAAGTGTCTGTTTCAATAAATGATTAATTGAATCCTTCAATGAACGAATCTTTTAAAATGGCTGATTCATTTAGGCCACGTTTACACAGTAGCAGAATACGGTTGTCAATACCGCATTTGAGGCCTTAACACAGTTATGTTCATGCACAGTACAGTTATTTACGGGTGTAAATTTTCAGGACTCACAACCGCATTCTTGGAACACATGCGCTGTGTGAACGGAACAGGACTGGACAACTAGTTGTCTGTCACGTCATGTAGTACAAGAGAACTGCTCTGCCACACAAACATGCGTCTACCATGTGCTGCATGCTTTAATGTGTGGTTTCAGTAACTTACAGTGGCGGAGAAATGAGCTGTCTGTCATCTGAAAGTTTTATATCCCGTCTCCACCGGAGCCACTCCCGTCAGTTGTGTGTTCTGCGCACGGTTCAAATGCTCCGATCTCCACTCAAATTTAAAAGCTGCTGTCGGTTAATGATGATTTGATGGATAAGTTCGCAGCACGATTGGGCTATGGTCATGTCAGAAAGTGGTAATAATTTCAGTTTTACGGACGTCACCATTTTAGATATTGCTTTGGTCTCGGTTGCTATGGTTATTCGTAAGGAATAAGGCTTGACTCCCTTTGCACGTTCATACAGACAGTATTCAAAAAGCGACTGTAAGCTGCTGCGTGAACGGGACATTTCGAGACTCACACCTGTTAGTAAATGCAGTTGTCAATCCCAAAAACTGACAGTGTGAGCGTGGCCTTAGGATCGAAGCAAGTTGACTGTCTTTATGAATGGATCATTGAATAATTGGCTCACTGGACTTGTTAAAAAAATCTTAATTCAGGAAAGAAACACTAGACAACAGCTCTGCTCCAGCTTTGTTTGGAACTATTTCATTGACAAAACAGAAAAAAAAAAGACAAAATGTGTCTAAAATGTAACTCATTCAGTTAGCTTCTTGTCTGTTGAACTGCCATATAAAATTAATTTAACATTGGCGATCTCACACACCTACCAATTCCTGTGATATTGCTTAGGCCTATATCATATAAAGATAAAAACTGACACAGGAATATTTTTTCTTTCATTATTCGAATTACACAGGCATTCTAACCACATTCTAATTGGCTTCATTATACAATGAATGCTTTTGGAGTCTCACGAAGGGGTTTTTGTTTGTTTTTGTCAAGTCACAACATACTTAATAAGCTAGCCTGAATTAGAACAGGTGATCATTTCTGAATGGAACGCGTCAGTCTCTCACTTTCATCGTCCTTCGTCCTCACAGTCACACATAGTAAAGCACAATAACGTTATAATATCAGAGGAATGTCTTTAAACTCGCGCCGCAACAGCTAAAGTCTGTCTACACTGCATGCGACAAAGCGACCGTTGCAAATCGTTTGAACTCTGTGTGAGCACGTCATAAATAGAACGCGGCAGTAGTTCTAGACACGGCGAAATCAATGAAATACCATACCTTATTATGTCGTCTTCTTTTTAAAGAACGTCAGAAGTGGCGCTTGAGATATTTTACACGAAAAATGACGACAACGTGTGCACAAGCGCGCAGCTCGTTAATACCGAGCTCTGATTGGTCGATCGCCATTATGTAGTTTATAAATTGTTACACGAAAAGAATTGTATCATTTAATTTGCACGATTTAACATAATACATGAATTTTTAATTTAAAGGGAATGGTGGTTTTACAGAGGGGATGCTTTTTGTAATTATTATTTTTTTTTTTTTTTCACAAGGGGGGTGCCATCCCCCCTCAATTTGAGCCTGCTTATACATCTTATTTCTGTCAGTATTTCTGTCATAGGTTTAGTTTGATATTTTTAACAGGATGCAAAGGTTTTAGTCTATACATTTATTATAAAGTGATAAATAATTACAATGCTTTTGTTTTATATCAGCGTCCCAAAATGATGCTTACACACAGCTAACAAAAATATGTTCTACGTATGTTTTGCTAACATTCCCATTACGTTATTTCTATATGTTCAAAATTTAGTTTTCTTTGTGCACAAAAAGTATCCTCAAAGCTTCATAAAATTACGGTTGAACCACTAATGGACTATTTTAATTATGTCCTTACTACCTTTGCCTTGAATGTGTGTAATTAATGACAGAATTTTTAGTTTTTGGGTGAACTATCCCTTTAAGACTTTTAAATGCGCAACTCATCAAAGCTTTAATTGACAGGCCATTTGCGGCACGCTTTTGCAAAATCATTGCCTACAAAATTGCAAACTGTGCCATGTGGTCTGAAACAAAAACCTTATTTCTGGCGTCAAATGTTCCTGCTGTTTAAACTAACACATTAGTTTGCTTTAACACTTGTTAAATATTTGAAGGTGGACACTTGTGCCAAATGTTTTCTTTGTTTTCAAATCCTGCTCGCATGTATTCAGAGGCATAGTTAAACAGCCACATTATGCGGTAAATGAAAACAGCAGTTCTATATTTGGGGAATGCGGTGGTCTTATCTGCTAGTGATATACAGCACGATAGGTGCCAGAAGTGTGCTCATTAAAATAACACGTCTAAGACGCCTGTATTTTTCTACTAAGGCCAATTATGGATTTTATTTTTATGGCTTTTCCTCCTCTCTCCGCCCAACATATTTTAAGATTCTGAAAACAGAACTTATATTGCCAAGGATTCCACCAATTTTTCCTTAATTATAAAAATTGTCAAAATACGGAAATGTGGAGCAACACAATTATGAGAACACCTTATATAAGGTAATTAGAGAAATAACCAGCTGAAGAAACTCTCAAGGGAAATTATTTGTATTCATGAATAAAACATCAGTTCAACCTTCTTCAGTGCTCAATCAAGTAATGACAAAACAAGTTCACCTACAGGACTGTAAAACTTAGAGTATGGAAGAAAAAAGTGGCAAAATATGTCATTCAGGACCTTCTTTAGAATTTAGGACATACAGTTGAAGTCAAAAGTTTACATATACCTTGCAGAATATGCAAAATGTTTATTATTTTACCAAAATAAGAGGGATCATACAAAATGCATGTCATTTTTTTATTCAGTACTGACCTGAATAAGACATTTCACATAAAAGATGTTTACATATAGTCCACAAGAGAAAATAATAGTTGAATTTGTAAAAATTACCCTGTTTAAAAGTTGATTCTAAATACTGTGTTGTTACCTTGATCCACAGCTGTGTTTTTTTGTTTAGTGATAGTTGTTCATGAGCTCCATGTTTGTCTTGTTCCTTGTTTGTTCTTCACAGAAATCCTTCAGGTCCCACAAATTATTTGATTTTTCAGCATTCTTGTGTATTTGAACACTTTCCAACAATGACTGTATGATTTTGAGATCCATCTTTTCACACTAAGGACAACTGAGGGACTCATGGAACTATTAAAGAAGGTTCAAACACTCACTGATGCTTCAGAAAAAAAAAAATAAAAATCAAGGCATTTAGAGTTGGCGGTGAAAACTTTTGAAATTGAAGATCAGTGTAAATTTAACTTATTGGGGAACATGTAAACATCTTCTGTAGCTTCTGAATGTGGACATTTCATTCTGTTCAAAAGTTTACACCCCTGAATCTTAATGCATCATTTTTTCCTGCTGGAGCATCAGTGAGTGTTTGAACCTTCTGTAATAGTTGCATACGAGTCCCTCAGTTGTCCTCAGTGTGAAAAGATGCATCTCAAAATCATAGTCATTGTTGTAAAGCGTTCAAATACACAAAAAATGCTGAAAACCCAAAGAATCTGTGGAACCTGAAGTACTTTTATAAAGAACAGCGAACAGTTTAACTGTTCAGGATAAACAACTGTCACTAAACAACAACAACAAAAAACACAGCTGTGGATCAATCAGGCAACAACACAGTATTAAGAATCAAGTGTATGTAAACTTTTGAACAGGGTAATTTTTACAAATTCAACTATTATTTTCTCTTGTGGACTATATGTGAATGTCTTTTATGTGAAATGTCTTATTCAGGTCAGTACTAAATTAAAAAACAAAAACATGCATTTTATATGATCCTTGTTATTTTGGTAAAATAATTAACATTTTGCAGATTCTGCAAGGTGTGTGTAAACTTTTGACCTCAACTGTACATTTTTAAGTTGTTTAAACACTTTCAACATTACATCTCAAAATATGTTAAAGTTCAGTTTTCTGATACATACTGTGATCAGTGGAACAGCAATATGAACCTCCGAAGTTGTTGTAAATTATGATTCATAACTTGGAAAGAAGTTAGAAAGAAGAACCAGGAGTGAAAAAAATTATATTTAACATGGCCCGCTGGCATTTCTGTGACAATACAATAGTCTTCCAGCTGTCATCAGCAAGATTCCCAGATATTTGAATTGCTTATTTTACAAATGCTGTGAAAGAATTATTTAAACACCCAACCATGACACTGTATTCTCCGTGACTGACAGCAGGAAAGAAGAACTGTGCCGTTTCAATGCAAAATTCCACTAGCTTTTCCCATTTCAATCCAATTATTTTGTTATTTTTAGCTGATGGACTGTTAATATGCCAGAGGCATTGTGGAATATTATCTGAGCTGGCGTATAACAAGGTTTGTTGAGTAATATGCCCAAAAGCTGACCCTTAAAACATATTGGAAGGTTATTTAACTGCAATATTTCTCTTCCATTTAAGTTAATTAAAGTCTGACTGTACTGCTGCCTTCCATCACAATGTGTCTTTGTATATTTGTGTATGTATTTTTTTTCTTTCAAACATATTATCAGATGTCTCAGGTCTGCTCGTAAAGTCCACTCTGTATTTCACATAGTGCATTAGGCCAGAAGTGTGATGCAGGAACAAAAATAAAATGCACTGTAGTTGTAAGAAATACAAATCAAACATATATGTACACTTTCACTGTAGTAGCAGGATGGGTTAACTTGGGCTGTGATTGTGAAACAAAACGGAATGAGCTGAGCTGAAAACTTTGGATATGAGACCTGTAAGTTCATCTCTTCGATTGGCTGGTGCTCTTCTCCTGTTAGCATGTGCAGGATGTTATTGTAAAGCCCATGTGGAACCATTTGATGGCTCCTGGTTTAATTCTCCCTGTGTGGACAGCAGTAACACTCAGCAAACTTCTCTGATACATGTCTCAGAAGGTTAATGCCTGTCGGAGTTTTATGTGTATGCTTAAAAGTAAGTAAATATGTTTCACATATGTGTTTTGATAGTGTATTGCGTATGTATCAGGAGGGGTGTGTGGCAGGTGTTTAGAAATAATGATCATCAAATTGGCAAAGTTTACTACTGGTGGTAAGCACAATAAACCCTGAATTTTACAGCCACGTTGTGTGTCATTATTGGAACGGATTTTAATTGACAGCAAATCCAACAATAAAAAAATCACATCTGGCTGCTCCACTGTTTGAAGCCAAAATAAGGGTTGAAATTAATTGATTCCTAAAATGTATCTTTGTTCAAATGGCTCTGTACATGGTAAACAAACTTTTTTAATAAACAAGACATTTGTATTATGTGACTTACCTTTTAGACAGAATATCGCAAGTTGCTGTCAATTTTTGCTCCACAAATGAAAATAGTTCCACAGTAAAATGAGCCTCCATGTGTCTCTGAGCCTTGCACATTAGTGGCATTTTGTTTCAGAATGAATCATTGTTTTTGAATGAATTGGTTAATGATTCAATGATTTATAATACACAAAAGGCCGTAGTCGCTTGTCGCCAGTTTGTATCACTGAGCATCGCACAATAGTGGCATTTTGTTCTCAAATGAATAACTGTTTTTGGCTGAATGAATTAACTCAGTGACTCATAATACAAAAAAGACAGCACTCACTTGTTGCCGCCTACTGGTTAATTTTGAATTGAGTAACCTACATCGTACAGTAGTGTTATTTCATTGCCAAATGAATCATTATTTTTGAACAAATTGGTTGAATGCATGACTCAGTGACTCATTACACACAAAATACTTTTACCTCTTGTAAAGAGGTTTACCTACTGGCGGTTGAATGAATGATTCAGTGACTTGTAATACTCAAAATATAGTCACTTATTGTCACCTACATGGTGAAGGTGGTATTGAGTGGCCTTTATTTTAGACACAATGTTGTGAGTTACAATTTTTGCTCCATGAAGGAAAATAGTTCCTCAGTAGAATGAACCATCACATGACTTCATCAGCATGAGCATCGCACAGCAGTAGCATTTCATTCCAGAATCAATCATTGTTTTTGAATGAATTGGTTGAATGAATGATTTAATGATTCATTATACACAAAAGGCGGTGGTCGCTTGTTGACACATACTGGTGAACTTTGTATTTGTAACGTACATTTTAGACAATATTGTGGGTTGCTGTTAATTTTTGCTCTGTCACCAAAACTATTTTCACAGTTGAAATAACTAGTTTGCATCTTTGCCACCTACTGGTGAAGGTGGTATCAGGTAATCTACATTTGAGATATAATATTGTGAATCACTGTCAGTTCTTGCTCCACAAATGTAAATAGTTCCACAGTAGATCCATCACATGTCTTGACCATCACACAGCAGTAGCATTTCATTCCACAATGATTCACTGTTTTTTTAATGAATTGGTTTAATGAATGATTCAGTGCATCATAATACACAAAAGGCAGAAGTCGCTTGTTGCCACTGATGAAGTTTGTATTTGTAATCTACACTTTAGCCACAATATTGTGGGTTGCTGTCAATTTTTGTTCTGTCACAAAAATATTTCCACAGTCGACTAAACCAGTTTGTATCTATGAGCATTGCACAACAGTGGCATTTTGTTTGCAATTAAAAAGTTTTTGGCTGAATGAATGATTCAGTGACAGCACTCACTTATCACCACCTACTGGCTAAATTGGTATTGGGTAACCTACATTGCTCAGTATTGTCATTTCATTGCTAAATGAAATGACTTTTTTTTAACAAATTGGTTGAATGCATGATTCAATGACTCATTACACTCAAAAGACTTTTTTACTTGATGTACTAGCAGTTGAATGAATGATTCAATGACCCATAATACTCAAAAGACAGTATAGTCACTTGCCGCCACCTACATGGCAAAGTTGGTATTGAGTGACCTACATTTTTATTGTTAAGAGTTACTGCCAATTTTTGCTCCACAAACAAAAATAGTTTCACGGTAAAATGAACCATCACAGATCTCTGAGACTTGAACTGTAGTGGGATTTTGTTTACAACTGAATCATTGTTTCTGAATGAATCGGCTCAATTAATGATTCAATCACTCAAAATACACAAATATCTGTACCTACTTGTCACCACCTACTGGTAAAGTTGGTATTAGATAACCTACGTTTTAAATACAATATTGCAAATCACTGTCAATTTTTGCTCCACAAACAAAAATATTTCCATTGTAGAATGAACTATTACGTGTATTTGAGTATCCCAGATAGCGCACGTACGTCTGCAAGATATCTGTTAAAGATTACTTGATCTGGAAAGCATCTGCTGTGTACAAACATCTGACAGACATCCGTAAGATGTCAGTTTTACATACATTTTAAATCATAAAACATCTTAAAGACATCTAACAGATGTCTATTTGACATCTAATAGGAAACGTCCTATAGACGTATTGCAGATGAGCAAACAATCTAAAAAATACATCTTGCAGATGTAAATGCAGACGTCAAATAGACATCTCCATGCCCAGATAGCACATGTACATCTCCAAGATGTCCGTTAAAGATCTCTTGATCTGGAAAGCATCTGCTGTGTACAAACGTCTAGCAGACATCTGTAAGATGTCAGTTTTACATACATTCTAAATCCTAAACATCTTAAAGATATCTAATAAATGTCTATTGACAATAGAAGTATTGCAGATGAGCAAACTACATCTTGCAGATGTCTTGCAGATGTAAATGCAGACGTCAAATAGATGTCTCCGAGATGTACGTGTGCTATCAGGGATAGCAGTGCCAATTCATTTCAGAATGAATCATTGTTTTTGAATAAATTAGTTGAATGAATAATTCCATGTTTCATAATGCACAAAAGGCGGTAGTCTACTGGTGAAGTTTGTATTTGTAACTTACACTTTTAGACACAATATTGTGGGTTGCTGACCATTTTTGCTCTGTCACCAAAAATATTTCCACAGTAGCATTAACCAGTTTGTGTGTTTGAGCAATGCACAATAGTGGCATTTTGTTTGCAAATTAATCATTGTTTTTGGCTGAATTAATGATTCAGTGACAGCACTCATTTATCGCCACCTACTGGCTAATTTGGTACTTGGTAACCTACATGCTACTACCTAGTAGTGTAATTTTCCTACCAAAATTAATCATTGTTTTTAAAACAAATTGTTTGAATGCATGACTTAATGACTCATTTCACACAAAAGACTCTTTACTTGTCATCCCGTACTAGCAGTTGAATGAGTGATTCAAATACTAGTAATACTCAAAAGACAGTAGTCACTTGCCGCCACCTACATGGCAAAGTTGGTATTGAGTGACATACATTTTAGACACAATTCTGTGAGTTACTGGCAATTTTTGCTCCACACATGAAAATAGTTCCACAGTAAATATTAAGTCACGCATCTCCAACTCCCCACCACTGATGCACAAATCTGATTCTGAAAAACAGTCTGGAGTGATACAAACAGTAAAAAGTCCCAGTGATGTTGGTCTAAATTTTTTTGGAACGTCACTCAGACAATCAAATTGAGGGCCAGAACTTACTGTTGTATACATTTCGTTCTATAGCATTTGCTTAGTGGTCGTAAATCATGATAATTGTAGTTTAAAAGATTCTGCATGATGACTAAAGTGCAATTTGTCACACTCCCGCTCTCATTGTCACTCTTCTTGTGGTCACAGATTTATTGCCATCTCTCTCTGTTAATTTCCCCGTTCAAAACAGATCCAGAAATGCTTGTGTTTGTGTAAACAGTGTAATTTCACTCTGCTAATGGATATTGGCAGTCTCTATTCTGGCACTAGTCAGATGTGCAGTTCCAGAAAAAAGAGATGATAAATCCTTTCAGACCAAATGGGCTCTCATTCTCCTTTTGTCTATACTCATTAGAAATGAAACTGAAAAAAATAAAGTGTCATAATAGTATGATTTGTTTGCACCATGTTATCTGGCATGGCAACATTGTTTTTCCATTTAAACACCACACAGTTTAACCGCCCCAACTTCACAACACAGCTGCACATGTCTGCATTCATTCCATTGTATGTTAGCAAATA
>CM070022.1:27807552-27853598 GCA_036247105.1 Cirrhinus mrigala
AAAGAAAACCAACGATGAATATAATATAATTGCAAGATGGTGAAGAGTTGCCTAAAGTTTGTGTCAGTGTTAGTTTGTAAAGTTAATCGTTAATGTGAATGACGACGTTCACACATAAACTATAACCATATGAAGAACGATACCATTTGGGGTCACTTTCAGAGCGATTTGAGAACGATAAAAAACTAGAAGCTAGTAGTCAATCAGAACCCATCACATTTTAGCCATACATTATTTAACACTTGGAGAGACTTTGCTTGTCAATGGTCAGTGTGGACGCTTTTATTGCTATGGTTAGTTATTGCTGTCGTCCTCCCTGGTGAATGAATGCCCATTTACACTGCTATCACGTGGCTATGTCCCTTGAAGTACACTACAAAAATGCTATAGACTTTTGGATTTGTTTTGTTTGTAGATTCCCAAGTGATAAACAGAGGCGTCAGTCATGGGCAATAGCACTCAGGAGAGAGGGGTTTGAGCCAAAAGGCCGCACCGTACTGTGCAGCTGTCATTTTCGACCTGAAGATTTTGACAAGACTGGACAGACAGTCCGTTTACGGCAAGGAGCGATCCCATCCATTTTCAAGTTTCCTGATCATCTTTCAAAGGTTTGTCACAGCATTTTTTTTATTATCACAACATATTCTAATTGATTACGTGTTTCTGTAAGTTCAAACAATTTCCTTTTTTTCTAGCAGCCTAGTTCATCAAGGTTAAGCAGAATGTCAAACAAGGCAACTGAAGAATCTCCACAGCCATGGTCTAACATGCCTGTCATGGGATTTGTAGGACAAGACCTCTTTCATGAGTCAATCACATTGATCACATTGTTGACACTCAAGATGGTATAGACAACCACCACTTTAACTTAATTTCACTGGTTGTCTGTACCTTTCATAAGTTGAGAAAACACCATGTGGCAAAGGTTCATACTTTGCAACTGCAGAGCAAAAGTCTGAGGAAGAAACTGTGTAAGGTAGTGTTGTTGCAGGGATACTAAACACTTAGTTTTAAGAATGCTTGACCTGTCTTATACACTGTAATCATTTAAGAAGCTGTAGTAGATATTTTCATGAACTGGATGTTTTCAAAGAATGGTTAACCTGTGTTATATACTGTAGCCTAATCATTTAATAAGCTGTTGTAAATACTGGAAGATGTTTTCACACTACGTACGCACGTTATGTTTGTTTTTGTGTTATATAACCATTTTATGCTGGGTCATTGTATTGCAGGCTTGCTGATGTACAAAATAAACCAGTACAATTCAAATGTTTTAATTAACATGTATTTTTAAGTATGGATATCACACCATTGTAGCCATTTTGTGTGCAGTAGACTAGGCTAAGGTAAGTAACAATAGTTAATTTTAAGTTCACTGAAGTGGAAGAATAATAAACTTACACCTAGTTTTGAAGTAGATTAATATCAAAAGCTTCAATTTTCTCTGGACTCGATCATAAATACATGTCTGTCAGTTGGAACAAACCAAAAAACTAAAAAAAATCATTTGAGATTTGGACGATTTATGATGATTTAATTTCTGCCTAGATGCAGATGTTAGGTTCCCCATCCTAACATTCTGAGGTCTGTTGGTCAGGAAGTCCATAATTGTTTTTTTTTTTTCCGCTTTGTTTGTTTAACTCATGCCTTTATTAATTTAAATTTTGCTCTATTATTTATCTATTTATTTATATTTTATATATACACTTTATTTTATATTATTCATGTTTTTTTCATATCACTATCAGCATCCTTGTAATTGTTTTGTGCATTGTAGAACAAATTAATTAGTTATGTAGGTGTGTCTAAGTATTGTATTGTATTGTATATGATATATCACATATTTATGATAGAACATAGATTAATTAATTATTTTACTTATATAAGTAAAATAATTAATTAATCAATGTTCTATCATAAATATATGTCTGACATTTATAATAAACCAAACGGCTTGAAAATCGGTTGAAAATTAAGCAAATTAAGGTGATTTTAATCGTTGATAGTTCTCTGCCAATGTTAACTAATGCAGAGTAGACGCGGCTTCCCAAGATGGCGGCCGCGCTGACGCATCGTTTCTATGGACAGCAGCGTCAGAGGCGACATCTAGTCAGTATATATATCTATGATTCTGCCTCACCAGAGTTCTGATTAGTCACACCTGAATCTCATTGCCACGCCCTATAAATAGACTCTCCCTTCATTCAGTCCTTGTCTGGTCTACTGTTCACTTCCCTTACGCTAGCGCCAGACCACATGCTTCTCAGATTCTCCGATGTGTGCTATGACTTCTCTGCTCTTCTCCACGGACTGTTCATAATACTACCCTACAAGTACTGTCAGATAAGCTACCTGATCACCATTACTTCCTGCATTCTGTTTACTCCTAAATCTGTTAATAAACATTCAAGTTACTCTGCTTACTCCTGTTTCTGGTCTCATCCCTTTGCAAACGTGACACATACAAAGTAGTTTTGGCTATTGCTACAAATATACCCATGCTACTTACGGCTGGTTTTGTGGTCCAGGGTCACATTTGTATGTGTGTGTGTGTGTGTGTGTGTGTGTGTGTGTTTTGGTCTAGTCTTAATTAAGATCATTTTATGATGTTAATTCAGTGATTCACGAAAGCGGTTGAGATCCTATCAATGTGACATGGATAATATTTTATGTAATTTTTTTTTTTTTTGTGATTAAAAGCAGCATTTTAAAAAATTAATTATTTGACTTATTTTACCATCACTTTCAATGCTGTATAGTATCATGTCAAATAATCTAATTTCACTGTTTTGCCAGATATGGTGAAATAAACAACTCCAAGTGTCACTGTCATACATCATTGTGGAGACAACGATTTCCAGAGTTACTTGGCTTTTAAGACACCAATAAATCTTTTTCTTCTGTAAGCCTTTGCTATGTGAGTTACACTGAGATGATCAGCAATAGCTGTCATATTCAGAATTACTGGGTGAGATGCATATAGCCAGTAATCCTCCAACGTCCTCCCTCAAAGTATTAATAAGGCCTGGTTCACCATCACTATAGAGGAGCTGATTCTCAGCATTATTTACTACTGCCTTCATCACTTCTTCAATGACCTTTACCACAGGCTGCCAGGAGACGGAATGTTGAGTTTGCCTCTCCAGTACAATGACTCTTCCACTAAGAACACTCAGAAAAAACACAGTTCTCCTGATCATGTTTTGAATATTTCCTGTGTCCTCTAGATGCTTATGAACTTCTTTAATGTATACCCCAATCCTCTGCAATGACTCATTGGTCTTTTCCATTTCAGGATCTCTTCCTGGTAACCACACACTTTTTCAGAGCACTCCGTCACTTGAGATTCAAATGCTTGTCGCTCATGAATCTCTCACCAGCAATCCATCCGATAATTGGTATTGCAAGCAATACCCCCCTGCAATTGTCAGTACTTCACCTGCTGTCTTGTTGTACTCTTAGAGCATAGTTTGCTGATTCAAGGTTTTTTATTGTCTGTGTCAAAGCTGCTTTGGAATACTCTAATGCAACTTTAGCAGACAAACTTCTCTTTGTGCAACTGATCCATGGTCCTGCTTTTTTCTTTCTGCTGCTCCACAGCATTTTGCATCTCCTCAAAAAGTTGCTCCATGTGTGCATCCAAATGTACCAGTTTTTCTTGACTCATTTTCTCAGTATTTTTTATGCACTTCTCAGCATCCTCGATATGTCCCCTGATTTGTTTGTAATTGGGGCATGTGTCAGTGGTGGGACTGACTTGCAGATGTTACAGATTGAGACAATTCCTTTTTATTTAGAGACTGAGAAACTGACTTCATAGACTGCAAGTCCATAACTCTGCAAGTATAAGAAAAAAATGTTAAAAATTCATTAATGGTATAACTACCTTTCATCATTGTGCATTTAAGTATGTGCAGATTAGATAAAATAAGTTATGTGAGTATGAAAAGATAGTATGAATACACTGTAAAACAAAAAAAAAAAAAACAATTTGTTGAGCCGGCTTGAAATAATTTGTTACCTTGCTGCCTTAACATTTTAAGTTTAGTCAACTCAAATAAGTTAAGTTAACTTGAAATGTTAAGTTGTACGAAGTGATATTTGTGTTTGTTAAACTTAACTTAACTGGGGGCAGCCGTGGCCTAATGGTTGGGGAGTCGGGCTCGTAATCGAAGGGTTCGAGTCCCAGGTCCGGCAGGGATTGAAGGTGGAGGGAGTGAATAACCAGCACTCTCTCCACCCTCAATACCACGGCTGAGGTGAGTCCCTTGAGCAAGGCACCGTTCCCCCAACTGCTCCCCGGGCGCCGCAGCGATAGCAATATGGCTGCCCACTGCTCCGGGTGTGTGTTCACGGTGTGTGTGTGTGATCACTTCTCACTACTGTGTGTGTGCACTTGGATGGGTAAAATGCAGAGCACAAATTCCGAGTATGGGTCACTGTACTTGGCCACAGGTCACGTCCTTTCCTGTCCTTTCCTTTCCTTTCCTTTCCTTAAAATCATGGTAAGTAACCCAGTTGCCCTACAATTTTAAGTTGAATCAACTTGATTATCTAAATTGCCACTTAGTACAACTTAACATTTCAAGTTGAATAAACTTTTTTTGAGTTGACCGAACTTAAAATTTTACAGGTAACAAATTATTTTAAGGTGACTCAACAAATTGTCTTTTACAGCAAATATGCAACAGTAACAGTAACTTAAAACTGATTCAAAACAATAATTAAAATAATGGATTTTTTTTTTTTTTTTTAACAACCATGTTGGCACTAATATCAGAACCTTGATGCCATTAACCCTTTGAGACCTGAATTTTTTTCACTGAACAAAAAAATTTTGTCCTCTTTTGCTCTTCTCCAGCATATAAATGAGTCCAAAAAACAGAGATTTGTGCCAGCTCATTTTTTATTAGATTTTTTTCATGTCCACTACAATGGACGCCAGGATTGTGAAATATGCTGATGATCTGGCAATCACAGAGTTTCTAATGGGATCCTTACCTGGACTTACTCAGAAGACCTTGGATTCTGTAGTCAAATGGGGACAGGAATTTACATTGGCAATGAATGGAGCTAAGACTTTGGGCATGAAAATTAGTAAAATAAAGAGAGGGCAACATTCCCTCCCCTTCTTCTCCTGTTATTTCAGGACAATTGGTAGAGTTTCTACCTTTAAATTGCTTGGAGTTCATATGTCCTCTGACTTGTCTTGGGACGCCCACATTAAATACATGATTTCGAAGGTGCGCCCCAGAATTAATCTTTGTGCTGCTAAAAAAGCAGGTCTTCCATGTGATGTTTTAGTGCAAGTATACTTGACTTTTATATGGCCAGTTCTCGAGTATGCAAGTCCAGTATTGGGTGGACTACCTAAAGGTCTCCCTGAGGAGTTAGAGAGGATCCAAAAGCGATGCTGTCGTATAATAAAGGCATTCCGACTTCAACTCTTCCAACATTAAGTGAGAGGTGTGATGAAGCCGCCATACGTACCTTTACTAAAATAGTCAGGGACAGTTCATCACTGCTGCATTGTTTCCTCCCTCTGGGTCCAACACCTACTTATTCTCTTCAGCAGCACAAGACTTTTGCTGTATCCAGGAGTAAAACTAAACGACATGAACTCTCCTTTATTCCCCGTGCTCTAAAACTGTTGTATAAATAATTTACAGGTGCTTGATTGTAGAATGCTTCTTCTGTTTATCTCTGTTATTTATATACATATATTTTAGTTTTTTTTTTTTCTTTTTATTATTGCTTGTATATTAACTTCTTCTGCCTGTATATCAGCTATTTTTATTCGTTTTATACTAGTATATGATTGGTTTGGAGCATGTTCGTCTCACTTAAGGGTTTTGTGTGGCAATATCCCGTATTGTCAAACTTCAAATAAAACTAAACTAAATTGTAATTAACCATAATTAATTGTAATTATTTATATACATTTCTCTTTTGAGCTAATTTGCTACAGCGGGTTGTGGTTCATGACAGGTTTCAAGAGGAGTAAACTGGAACAGTCTGCATTGTTGCAAGGTGGCTGCTGTTTTTGTTGGAGCGTTTCCATTCCCGTTGGAGTTTGGTACAGTAAAAATGGCACTGGTTAATGCAAGATTGCTCTTAAACAACACTTTTATTGTAAATTACTTTTTCTGTCTGGATTTTCTGTTCATTTCTGAAACCTGGCTTAATGTTGGCGAGAGAGAGTCCCCTGATCAGACTTTCTCCACATGATTGTTCATTTTTAAGCACCCCTAGAGATGGTGGACTTGCTTGTGTTTTTAGAAATAAATTTAAATGAGTTTTGAGGCAGAAGTAATGATGTATGATGGCTTGAAATCTGTTTTGTATGTTGTGATATACAGACCACCAAGATACAATACGAATTTTATACAGCAGTTTTCAGAGTTTTTGTCACATATTGTACCAATTAGTGATAATATTTTAATTCTTTTGGGATGGAAAGTCCGTGTGTGTTGAGCGGATAAGCCTATGGTTTCTGCGTTTTTACATTTAGTGGACTCTTAATTTTATAAAGTTTATTATAGTCCAACCCATGACCAAGGCCATATTTCGGCCATGTGTTCCTCCCTGCCCACGCTTGGTGGGAATACATGGGTGGGTCTATGTGTGGTGTGTTTGGGAGAGGGGCAGATTTGTCTCGATTCTTGGGGTCATGATTCAATTAAAAATTGATTCACAATTTTTCGATTTTTAATTACGATTCACAGTTTTTTTTAATCACATTTTTTGTGCACAATGGACATCAAATGCACCAGTATTTTGATACAAAAGCACACCAGTCTATAGTATGGGTAGTCCTGACTCAGGAAATCAGTGTTTCCTTAAAACTATTATCTTACTAATAAAAAATAAAAAATTAAAAAATAGTTTACACTTCCCATTAGGGATGCGCTCAAATCCCAATACCCTGTTTGGAAAGAAAATGACGTACTACGGAACCCCTAAACGGAATAAATATGAGATAGGAGGAAACAATATATATTTCAATGCTTTGCCTCAAAATTATGTCGTTTGGTAATTATCCTGTATATAAATTGTGGGCATCATGGAGCCATTATTAATGAACAGTTGAAGTAGGCATGGGCAAACAGTCTGGCTGTTGGCTTTATATTACAGTATACTGGGTATGTGTGTGTGGTTTTTATGGCATCAACGCACAGAATATAAAGCTATATTAAATCTCTGAACAGCACGACCACTCTCATTCGCATAGTCCCACGTACTGCAATCACTTCTCTCTCTAGCGTGACTCTGCGCATAACGGTACGCTGCTCATTGCCTATTGCTCAGGTGTGCTCAGGTTGTGTTGAAGCACATCAGTCTGCACCAGAGTTGTGCATACGATCGCTCAGTTCTCTATGCAGCCTTTCTTACATGCTGGCAGTTTTAAGTTTCCTGTCATATTACGTTTTTTTCCAACATATTTCTATATTCAGAGTTTTGTATTTGAAACATTAATCTCATAACATTATTTATGCGATTATAAATACAGTCTAAATGTCACTTCATGCAGCCTCTGTGCAGTGCTAAGATTTTTGTTTACATGAAGAGTTTTGTTTACATGATTTCATGGATAACAAAAGCCAGTCATTGATTCAGATTAATGAAGTATTCAGAGCAAATCCTTTCTGTTTTCATTTACATCTTTTTATTCATGAAATTTTGATTCATTTTGTAGAATTACATTTTAAATTAACAGAATAAGGCATGGTATCATGATACTTCAGCAGGTATAGTATCGTTAGTCATTTTTTTGGTATCGTGACAACCCTAATACATACACACACACATATATATATATATATATATATATATATATATATATATATGTATGTGAATATATATGATTCCTGATTAGTGGCTGCAGGTGTGATTAGAAGTCAGGAACTCAGCTTCTTGCAGGGCAGGTGGAGGTGCAGATCTCGGGTGGACAGCCAAACCTTATCTCCGGGTTGGTATGAGGAAGTAGAGGAGCGCCGAACATCTGCGAAGGTCTTATGCTTCCGCACTGCATGTTGGAGGTGGAAGTGAGCAGAGTCCCGCTGGAACCTCCGATGGCTCTTCATACTCCATTGAGGAGTATCGGTTTACATGTTTTTGAAAAGTGGTCCATGACCACCAGGATGCAGGTATGACCATCGGAGTTGGGTAGGTCAGGTAGGTCACATTATACAGACAGTGTTACTACAAAAACTCAGGAAGCACTTTCCCCCATTATCCAACTGACTCGTACAGCAACTGCTTTGCGGCTGCTTATTGGCTGTTGTGCAAGCACTGATGTAATCATATAACTGTCATCGACCTGATTTAAAATCCTAAAAATCAAACATGTTTGATATTAATCAGGGTGGCCCCGATTTGTGTGCAAGATTTGATCTGTAAACGTTTCACATTACCAGATATTCTGTGCCGAACACTGGGACCCATCGAAGTGCTTGACAAGATTTTTGCTCCGATTCTCGGGAGGGGAAAATCAGGGCAAAATTAGGCTTAAAATCCTGTAGTGTGAGCCTGGCTTAATCTACTTAATCTAAACCATGTTATCTATATGTTCAAAATCTGTTGCAATGTGACCTGTGACATTTCCAAACTAATTAGCTAATTCCTAGCGAATAGTCAAGTTCACAAAAGCACGTTGTACACTTTGAAAGGATGTTACTTGTAGATATTGATTACATTAAATATAATTGTTTACATTTACATTTTAAAAACTGTAAAAGTATTGACATTGCATGATGAAATCAGCTGTTGTTGAATTTAAAGATGAATAATTTTGTGGACATTTGTCAAGATATTGGTTTCAGTATGTTCTAGAGCAGAAGTCCTATATATATATATATATACAGTAGTCAACATTTGAAGTGGATCAAAAAATTTCATCAAAGTTGTCCTAAGATAAGAACAGGTTTAGTTTTGGTTTTAAGACAACTTTGATGTCTAGTAGATGGCTAGTAGTGGTGAATGGGAGCTCACATCATACTTATGTATGATGTATGTATAACGTACGTATCATACTCTAACGTTTTGTTAGACACAGGTTAATCTGGTGCACTTTGAGAGTTCAACTACAAGAGCTCCAAGTTAACCCATGTTAAGTGTGCAAACTGAACAAAGAAAAAATGTTTATGACCTGACTCATCCCTCTTCTGATACTCTGAAAACATCGGATCATGAACTCATCGTGTGAACAGTCATACTGAGCTTTCATTTGACATTTTAGTTCATTTGACAGATACTTTGCCTTATCACAAAACAACATTGTTACACTATGAAAAAAACAGTAAATCGTAATCACTGCAAATAGCAAACATATCAAACTATTATCACAAAATTATAATATATTACACAAATAAAATAATACATTTAAAAATATATATTTGCATGCAGAAATAGGGGCCCATTTTTATTTATTTATTTATTTATTTTTTTTTACCAAATTCCATTTTATTTTTTTTCTAAATTCTGTTTTTTTTTTCATTTATTTATTTATTTTTTTTTCCTCAATTTTAATTTTTTCTGGACTCCTTTTTAATGGTTAAATTTAATTTTATTAATCAAAAAAGATGTTTAATTAATTAAAACATGAAACTTATACAATTTAAAGTCAATTTATCAAAAAATTAAGTTAAGTTTCAACTTTTATTTATTTCTACAACAGCCTTATGAAATTCTGTGTTGTGTATTTTAATTTTTCTGGTTATGAAATAAAGGCATAACATATTAATTTATCTTTTAATTAATGAAAATTAAATTTTATTTCTGATAAATAAAGGGGATGTACTATTAAAATGTAAAAGATGGAAGAAATATTGTGTAACAAAGTTTTATTAATTTTTCAACAGTAGTAGTAGTAGTAGTAGTACTGTAGGTACGTACATTCTACTGAATGATAGTATTGTATTTCTGGCACAATGTCTACAAACTAAACTGAACTTTTATTTTGACGGGTTTCCGTGAATACGTTTACATTTCTGTGAGTGTATGACCCTGGTTTACTCAAATGAAACAGCGAAGTGCTCACAAAGTACTCTCAGAGCACTTCTGGAGATGTTGTTCATGCATTTTCTATGGCAGACGCTGAAATTATGAAATCACCGTGAGCGTCATGCGCGCTTGTGTGTAGTAAAGGTAACGGTGCAGACGCAGGCACGATTCATTCATAAAGAGACATGCAGCACATGCAGGAGTCATATTTAAATTGTATTTCGCGGCGTAATATTTACAGATAGTCCATATCGCGATTTGATTGAAGTGTAATGACCGGCTTTTGATTCATTCATTCAAACTTTGACAAATTCAGTGAATTCTTCGGAAATCATAGGATGATACAAAAACATTCGGGGCTCAAGCCCTGAATAATTAACCCTAAGGACACCCCTGCATCTCTGCAGCGTTTGGACAATCAAACACACAATTGTTCATTCAATTTACTAAATCAATTCAATTTTTCACTAAATTAACAAGTAATCACAGACCCCCTCACTCATCCCACAACACTGGCTGCCGGGACGTCTCCAGTGGCCCACCAGGCCCCTGGTTACCATGGCAACCAGAATACCTCGGCCAGATCAGATAAACTTTATGACCTACAAGTATGTAGAGAGAATCTTCCCCTACTTAAATCTCTCTAAAACAGAAACATACTGCTATAGGAAATGACTACTTTTATTCATTCACAGACAAACCTATCTTTGACCTTCCTATCACACATAGCCCAGGTCATTGCGTATAGTATTATTGTAATTTTGTGTTCTCCATTATGCACTTTATGTTATATGCATTTGTTATGATAGATAACTAGTAGTATAACTTACCTATGCCATGTTTGGTCTCTTTGAATTCGGATTTTGATGATCTAAAATTGGTGTAAATTAGATGTTGATACCTTTGCAACATATTAGTGTTTTAAAAATCCTTAGTAGTTTTGCATCAACACCCAATCGAATTACATATGCAAAATACCATGCTCACAGACAAAAAGTTGTAAACTTTCCCTCCAAAGGTGAAAGTTACCATTGGTTCTCGGGCCTCCTGGAGGTGTAGCTTCCAAAAACTTTAAATGCATCTCCGATTCTCCTCTTCACTCTCTTCTGCAAAATCTTCCGATTGCTGCCCGTGTGGAGGATCCCACAGGGAGCCTGAGCCAGCACGGGGCGTGCCTGGTGGGCCCGATAGGCCCCAACATATAAAGCTGTGGTTCTCGACCACAATGAGCCAGACATTTTTACTCAACCCTGGAATTTATCTTCATGGAAATGCCCTAGAACAGACATTTTTAACAATTAAAATTTAATCAGCCTTAAAATAATTAAGCTAGTCTTCATTACACCACGCTGTTTTCTTTAGGAAAACTACTTTGTTTAATCGCAGAAAAAAAAGTTTACGAATTAACATGTAAATCTGTTAACAATCCTCTATTAACACCAGTGGCGGTTCTAGACAAATTTTACTAGGGGGGCCAAGAAGGGGCCAGTGTTTAACCAGAGGGGCACATTAAAAAATATTTAAAGATTATAAACTTTATTTTACTTTAAAATCATACAAACATTTATTATGTACAAGAGTTAGTACAGGTGCAAAAGAGGTAGGGCCATAAAAAAATGTATACAGTATATTGTACAAATACAGTGTTAGTTAGTTGTTGCTGCGCTCTCATTCACCGAGCAGCGCCACAGTGTTTCGGTGCGCCGCTCTAATTTACCCGTGTAGAACGATGCGTCGCATTAGTTCCGCTTTTGGCGCTCGTGTGTAAAATCTTAATAAATTCATAATTGTTTTATTTGGTCAGCACGGGGGGGCCACAGGGGTGGCCAGGGACATGTCTACAGAGGCACGGGCCTCCCTAGGCCTCCGTGTAGAACCGCCACTGATTAACACCTAAATCTTGTGTAAATGTGACATATGAAACTCACAGACGTTGTATTAAAGCTGTCTCTTCCGTTCAGTAGAAGAGGCCGTTAAGACTATTTCTGAGGCAAAAACCGCGTCAGCGTATTTTATAATAAAAGCTCTTCTCCGACTTTTCCCGCGTTCCATTAAGTCTCAAAATACTCCCGGACACACATAATGAATGATGACTTTACATTTTTAATCTTTACTTACCGAAAATCGTCCTTCACTCGCTTCCATCTGCAGACGCTGAGAAAATGGCCGCTTCTCGCACTTTTTGACGTACGGCGTACATGACGTGCCTGCTCTCTCTCGGGTCCGCGTTCCTAACCCGGCACCGCTGGGTTATAAATTAAGACCAGTTTTAACCCAAGCTTGGGTTAAATTAACCCAACGTTCTTACCCAGTGGTCTCAACCCAGCATTTGGGTTGAAAAAACAACTCAGCGTTTTTTAGAGTGTAATTAGCTTATTCATTTGTTTGATTAGGGTTGCAGCTAAACTCTGAAGGAAAGTGGACCTCGAGAATAGAGACACTAGAGCACTGTTTCATGAAGTTTTGAAACCTTTGCAAATAATTCGTTTTAAACCAGTGGTTCAGAATGTGTATCAAACTGCCAGAGTCAAGTGATTTCAGTAAACAAGGCTTTATATTACATAAGAGATGTTTCAAAATGTTTGGAAATTTCAATGATTTGATGTTGGGGGGTGATCTCTGTAAACCTGTGAACCATCAACTTCACCAGTGAGTCAGTGTCTATGCTTTTAACCTGATCTCTGGTCAGTTGTATAAATTTTTAATGGGACTTTTGTGTAGTTAACAGGAAGTGTATTAGTTGATGTTCTCTTGTTGACCTTTTTAGGCAAACCCTCGACAAAACAAACAAAACAAGCCCTGCAAATTAATAAAAGAACACATATTATGTATGACACTTCATATTTAATGGTATTTCTTTATTACTTTTAATATATTATACTTTGAATAAAACATTTACAATGGGTTTGTAAAAGCTGTTCTGAAGCATGCCTTTGCCTGAGTTTTGTTGCATTTACACAGTTTTGACCAGCAGGTGTCACCAGCGTGTGATGTTTTGAATGCAGTGATTCATTTTGTTTCATGTTTGCTGTCTCTAAAGCTTGCATGTTACTGAATGTATAGAAACAGTGTTACCTTTGTGCTGTATGTATTAATAACCAATGCAATCTGACAGAATGATATTTAAATGATTATTTGATATATAGTTTTTCAAAGAAAGCGTTTCTCAGATCTTGTTTAGACAATTCAATCTTCTAAAGTTTGTTAAATTGTTTGCCAGGTCTTCTTACGTGGTTGTTCCACATCATCAAGTAGGCCTAAGTCACAGTTCTCATGCAATATAGAGAGGGGAAAAAAAGAAGCATGATCTTGAAAAGCAGACACTCAACAGCTTTAAATATACAATATGTTTGCTAGTCAACAGTGGCCTTGCTGCCCTTTTAATGAATTGGTTTCAAATAAACTTTCCTTACTAAGCCTTAATTTAATTCAAAGCCTTAATTTAAAAAGATTAAATAAAATAAATGTTAAGCTTTAACTTAAAAAGATTAAAGTTTCAGTTTCCTGAATTTTGAGCAGGATCCAGATGACCCCTATGCCACAATACCCAGCCTAGGGCTTTCAGTTTGTGTGTTTCATAACTTTTCGGTTTCAGTTTGAGAACATCATTAAACAGATGGTGCAGAGCCCTGCCTATTTTCAGACTCTGGTTCAGGTGGCACAGACTTGTTCTACAGTACCTGCATCTCTGTTTATCACTAAAACAGCATCCTTCAGATCATATCACTGTGACTGTCACTTCACAACATCAGCAAGAACAGCTATTCGTTTTGCAAGTAAAACCTTATAAGAATCAGTGATAAATTTATTAGCGCTGTTGTGTTTCTTGTTAATCTGCACATTAACATAAAGTCACTGACAGAGTAGCTGTCGTGTCTGGGTTTTTTGTTAATGCATTACTCTCCCTCAATCAAAGAAACATACACATTACAGTATATCCATGGGAAAAAAGGCCATTTCAGCACCGGCAAACGGGAAATGAACAGCAATCAGGATCTCATGTACACTATTTCTTGCAAACACTGCCTTGAAGTGAACCTGAAGTTTTGTCTGGCAGCTGTAGGACTTCTGGGTTTTCAGAGAAATCCACTATCAGAAGAAAATCTCATCCTTGAAAGTCAAAAATATCAGCAGCTGTTTTCTGCTGATTTTCATAATCTGGCATGAGTTAGAGATCGCTGAATGCCCTGGTGGTCAGCATGAAGTCGTTTCAGCACTTTGGGTCGCAGTATGTGATTGATACTAATGTGATCATCTTTCAGTTGTCCATTGTCTGTGCTGATAGTATGTCTGGCCAATATGCTTGAGCAGGTAGTGGGACATTTTTCTTTCTGTCAGGCCAACCTTGTTTGTGTAGCTGCTGTAGAGATGCTTAGTCAGGACCCCTCTGGGCACCGCTTTAGCATAGTTTTTCAATGCACAGGGTACTTCATCACTTTGAATTGCTTTTATTAAGCCCTATGTGAACAGGAAAAATTCTAATTCTGTCTGAATGCAAATTTATGTCATTGCAGACAAATTATAGCCTATTTTTTAAATTTTTTTACAACATGTTTTCTTTGTGCGTTTTGACTAATGTGAACTATACTGTAGACGATCTAACTACTGTGTGCAATTTGCATGCCATTCATTAAGGAAGTAGAGGAGTTTGCCTCTCTGCGAAGAAATAATAATAATAATAATAATAATAATAATAATAATAATAATAATAATAATAATAAAAGCAACAGCCATATTGCAAACTGTTAAGACAGGCTAGTGGCTACAGTACGGAGGGAAAAATTACTCAGCTTAATTAAAAAATTTAATTATATATGTAGGGTCTACCCTTACAAAAATTAAACATGGTTGTTGTATTTGATATTATAGTTTGTGACTATATGCAGTGCATGCATACAGAGCACGTGATTTCTGCAAAGCCCAAATGTACAAAACAGACTCTCCCATCTGAATCGATTGGTGGAGTCACAGACTTTTTTCAAAAAAAAAAAAAAAGTGGTGCTTTTAAGGGCAGCCACATGAAAGGTGTGCTGCTTGGCAATCTGCCTTTTTAGCTTTTTAAACAATTTTAACTAATTTGGAAATGCATAGATCATTTGTTTGTATGATTACATTGTTAAATTGGGACTTAGGACACATGGATGGATTTATTTCCGGGAGATTTTGGATGGATTCTGGTAATGCGGCCTACTGAACTAGCTGGGTGGATGATAGGAAACCTTCGCTAAGGAAACCATCTTTAGGTAAAGGTTTTCATCTTTTCATTATAATGGAACAACTTGGACATTTGAGTGATTCTCACTTTTTAGGAAGTCTGAAAAGATGACCTGGTTCCTGAAGATAAGAACATTCTGCAGCTAAATGGGACTCTATGACTCAGACCTCACCCAAGGAGTAAAACAACTAGGAGAAATTATATTTGTTACATATTTACAATTGTTGGAAATCGCCCTACTTCTTGTGATACTGCAGTGGATATTAAAAAACAACTGACTGGGCAAAGAATGTTTCTGTCTGACTGTTGCTACTATCCTAAGGACTTAATTCATATCAAGACAAAACAACACAAGTCAATACCATCTATGCCTGCTTTTCTTCTTTCTAATGTGCACTCTTTACTTCACTAATGTGATGAGCTGCACAGTGTAGCAGTGAATAATAACTCAGCGGCCGTCTTCATTTCAGAGACTTGGCTAAATTCTGGTATCTTTTCCTGGATATACAATACATTGGCGGAATCATGAGGGAGGTGCGGGAGGAGGAGTTGCCTTGTATGTCTGTAACACCATCAAACAAATTCGACTGACCCATCTAGAAGAGGATGAACATGAAGCTTTGTGGGTCTGGTTATGTCCCAGTCATCTTCCTTGAGGGTTTAAGTTCTTATCGCTGTCATCTGAAAAATATGCATGTGCTCCCGCCAGTGCCTTTGCCAACCCCAGGACGTTCAGTATTATTGCTGCTGTGCTCTATTTTCCACCTTGCTCTTCTGCAACTGCCCATATATAATTACACAGTTTTTGGACAGTTGCCTCAGATTTATTGAATGTAACTATCAGCAGGCTGCAATTGTCATGCTTGGTGATACAAATAAGTAGCAGACATAGTTTGAAACAAATGGAACTGCAAGAAAAACAAGTCAACTAGACTCAACATTTACTAATATTTCTTCCATGTATCAGTCACCAGAGCACTTACCTCCTGTTGGCTCCCCTGACAATCAGACTATCTTGCTAAATGCAGGAAACTGGTCCAACAAGCCTATCAAACACATTTTTTTTTTTTTTTTTTTTTTTTTTTTGTAGAAAACATAGCCCTGAGGCAATCAGGAAATTGGGTCTTTTGATGAACACTACTGACTTTTCTCATATTCATAAAGCTACGGACCCTGAGGCAAAGGTTGGTGCCTTTACTTCCACTATCATTTCTGTCTTGGATAAAACAATTCCATGAAAGAAAGTCTCTATTACAGACAGAGATAAGCCTTGGATGACTGTTCAAATTAAAAATCTGATAAAGGATAGACAGCGTGCATTTTATTTTGGTGATAAAAGCTCTTATAGGAAATTAAAATCAACCGAACACCCACATTAATTACATGATTTCGAAGGTGCACCCCAGAATTAATCTTTGTGCTGCTAAAAAAGCAAGTCTTCCTTGTGATGTTTTAGTGCAAGTATTTGACTTTTATACAGCCAGTTCTCGAGTATGCAAGTCCAGTATGGGTGGACTAACTAAAGGTCACTCTGAGGAGTTAGAGAGGATGTCGTATAATAGGCATTCCGACTTCAACTCTTTCAACATTAAGTGTGTCAGAATGAAATGAGGTAAAGTTTCTGAGATGGGTCTTGAACCTGGGTCTCTCAGTCAGAGGATACAACTTTTCTACCTCTAGTCTACTTGGTTTGTAAAAGACCTACGTGCAGAAGAAAAAAAAGTTAACCAGGAGGCTCAGGCAGCTTAAAAAACAAGCAGTCTTTACTTGGTCTCAGTCTTCAACATAAACAAAAGGCAGTCATTGCTTTGCTAATACAAAACATAAAGAGGACCAAATGGCAACAGAGAAACGGCACAGCACTTGTGGAAATAAAAGGTAATCCAAACAAAGTAGGCTCAAGACTGAGCACAGCTCAGTGAAACTGCCAGACTTAAAACAAAATACAGGTGCAACAAATTAACTTAATGAGAAGTTCACATTAGGTGGTCCCACCTGGTGGCAGGGAGAGTCCTCACAGTACAGATCAGACAATCCCTACCAATGGCTGGGAGGGTCACTGTAAGAGGGAGCAAACTGCACCTCCTAGTGGCTGGGAGAGTCATTGCAGGAGAAGTCTTACAAAGTGAGAGGCGTGATGAAGCCACTATATGTACCAGGGACAGTAGTCAGGGACAGTTCATCACCGCTGCATTGTTTCCTCCCTGTGGCTCCAACACCTACTTATTCTCTTCGGCGGCACAACACATTTGCTGTATCCAGGATGTGGGGCCTCAGAGAAGAGAATAACTCTGTCATTAGAGAGTCATTAAGAACTGCGTCATTAGCAGTTCCTGCCCTACGTTGAATTCTCACCTCATGGGTGAACCAGCAATAGGCTAATCAATTCAGGAGAACAGAGAACTCTTGTTCTCTGCTCGGACCACGTGAAGCCACAAATACCTTATCATCACCTTTTGATCAGCCTCAGTCAGACCCATGTAAGAAACACAGGAAAAGACTAATTTACAGACGCTCCCCCTTTTCTAAGACTAGTTACAGAACAGATGGTCAGTGTAATTGGTGACCAGCTATGCATATGCCTTTCCCCTTTCATCTTTCGTCTTGAGCTCGCTCTCACCAGCGCTTTCTGCTTGACCACTACGCGACTGTGCCATCCAGAACTCTACAGAACCAGCTAAAGCTTTGTGAAACTCTCGAAGACTTTGCACCCCGCAACTCAGACTTTCAAAGAATTTCCAGCTCATCACGCTCGGTAACCAAGCAACCAACCAAAGCGTGTATGGCTCGAACAGTCTGAACCGCCAAACACCGCCAAACTCCTTGAAACACCGAACTGCTGGGGCAGCTTGAAACACTCTGATAGTGTGAACCGCTTGAGACGCTCGCAACGAGAGAAACACTTCGCCAGCGCTCACCTGAGCTCTGAGAACATCATCCGTGTAACCAAGCAACCAACCGAAGCTTCATACAGCCTCTCCAACAGTCCAATCACCACCGAAGGCTTCCCAAAGACGTCATCCGAAAAACCAGGCAACCCATTAGAAGTGGCGTGATTCCCTCTGATAAGACAAGCCCACAGAGGAAAACCCCATTTCGGCCAGAACGAAAGTAAAACAAGGTCTCCTTAATCTCTTGCTGAACTGGTGCTAAATCTCTTTGAGCAGCTAAAAGTCAAATCTCTGCTTTTGTGATCTTCTCAGGTTGCATTTTATGAACTAGTAGCAGATTTCCATTTTGGATTCCATTCAAACTCCGTAATTCCGTAATTCTCATTCCTTGAACCGTATGCATGAGTGTGCGTATGTGTGTGTAATTTTTAGTAGTTTAGTTCATGTATCTTAGAGTAGTTCAATAAATTGTTTCATTGGAAAGAATATTGTCTTGTTTTTTCTGTTCACGAAGTTACTGCCTGTGCCCAGGTTTTGCTCCGAAGCTCACAACAACCTAATACTGTAGTTTATATTATAATCCGATGGCCACGGAAAAAATATAAACATCCAGAATTGGTAAGCTATACTAAGTGAAACTTTTCGCTGGACGAACAGTTAATAAAGTGTAAACTATTAATTCTGAATCAATTAAGTCAATTCCCAATCCTTTGGATTCGATTCTAAATTGAATCATTTAAATTTACTCTAATTTTACTACAAGGAGTAAAACTAAATGGCAAGAACTCTCCTTTATTCCCTGTGCTCTAAAACTGTTGTATAAATAATTTACAGGTGCTTGATTGTAGAATGCTTTTCCGGTTTATCTCTGTTATATATTTTAGTTTTTTCTTTTTTTATTATTGTTTGTATATTAATTTTTCTGCCTGTATATAAATTATTTTTATTCTTTTTATTCTAGTATATGATTGCTTTGGAGCATGTGCCATGTTCCGGACTCATTCAGAATCACCATCTGACCACTCCATAAAACACCTTTAGCCAGCATTTATTATGAAACACTCATGCTCTTAAGCCAAATGTAGGCCGTCTCAAATACTGGCATCTGGACGCAAGTCACTATTCTCTGCATCATTAGCACTGTTTTTAACTTGCTGTTTGAATGATTTCACTTTTAACTGGAGTTTACCGTTTTAAAATTATGTGATTGCAAAAACCTGCTTAATATACTGACACAATTTTCTGTTTCTATTTGGTGTGCTATTCATACTCTGAAATTGACTTTGGCGTGCATGATATGCATATGCTTGACATGCATATAATACAGTTTTCGCTTGCCTGTTATACATATCTACCCCATGCCTAATCTTAACATAGAACGACTATGTTAATAGTGTAATTTCTAATGACGCTTTGACTCTTAAGTACCAGCAACATGTTAGAAGTACCGGTACTGTTGCTTACCAGCCCACTTCAAGCACTGCTTTTATTTTAAATGTTCTGTTAATTTCTAAAATCTGGCTTAATGTTGGCGAAATGAGTCCCCTGATCAGACTTTCTCCACATGATTGTTCCTTTTTTAGCACCCCTAGAGATACTGGCCGGGGTGGTAGACTTGCTTGTGTTTTTAGAAAAAAATTTCAATGAGTTTTGAGGCTGAATCGACTGAATCGTGATTCAACTGTAAATAGATTTCTCCTCCACCCCTACTGTATTCACCCAAATAAATTCACTTTGCTTAAATTTTTGTATATGGGTGTTCTTGATTATTAATAAGTGTTCATTTTTTGATTATTGCTGTTGCAATAAATAATACTGTGTGTGATTTTTAATTTCCTACCAATTTTAAGCCAGAAATTTAATAAAAAGTTTACTTAAATAAAACAACCAAGCATGTTGTGTAAAAAAATTTAACCCAACCAGCTGAATGTGTTGTGATATTTTATTCAAAAATATGAAGTATGGTTTTAACCATAGTCAATATACTGATCATTATGGTGATTGTTTCAATAATTGCTTCAGTATTGGATGTCTTAATATAGACTGTGAGTCTTAGGTAATAGGCAAGTGCGGTGCTTTCCACTGGGCAGTGCCAATGAACTAGATTCAGCCAGTGAACTTTGGGTGATTTCCGAGTATATGACAAAGATGGCACAAACAAGTATGATGAGGATAAAATGGAAAATGATTTAAACTAGCAGGAAAGTAACTAGATAGTAAACCAGGAGGAGTACAAATTCATTTTAGCAAAACTAGAGGAGTAAAACCAATCAGAAACCGAATCGTCTGACTGAAAAGAACAGGGTATAAGTATGGGTGCCTGGACAGACAAAGACTCAGATGTGGCGGCTGTCATCTCGGCTTTGTTGCTGTGTTCAATAAAATCTTATTTTGACATCTGGAACTCTGCATCTTGAGCTTGTAAATACACAAAAGTGTATTAACAGATGTAAGTGTCCTGCCATTTCGTTACGTCATTCAGATGTAACCCCCTTTGTAATCATTAACATTTTCATAAATAACAAATTTAATTACACACCTTTAATTTAATTAAAATTTAATTACAGCTTTTTTTTCACAGTAACTAACAGATTGCAGTTACTTTTATTTTGTAATTAAATTACGTCATTCTGTCACTAGTTACCACCCAACACAGAACCAGGAAACAGGAAACACGTTTGTTCAGAGAAAGAGAAACCGAAGCGTAGTTGAGCTGTTGTGTGTTTGTGTCTCTGTATTCAGTAAGTAAAATGGCAGAAGCCAGAGTTTTTCAGGATGAGTTCTTATGTTCAGTGTGTCAGGATCTCCTGAAGGATCCAGTGACTGTCCAGTGTGGACACAGCTACTGTAAGAGCTGTATTACAAGCTGCTGGAATCAGAAGGATCAGGTGAGAGTCTACAGCTGCCCTCAGTGCAGACAGACCTTCAGTCCAAGACATGCTTCAGCTACAAACACCATGCTGGCTTTAGTGGTGGAGAAACTGAAGAAGACCAAACTTACTGACTGTTACACTGGAGCTGGAGATGTGAACTGCGACGTCTGTACTGAAAGAAAATACAAAGCTGTGAAGTCCTGTCTGGTGTGTCTGAACTCTTACTGTCAGGATCACCTAGAGGAACATGAGAGTTGGTTTAAAGGAAAGAGACACAATTTGACTGATGCCACTGGTCCACTGCAGGAAATGATCTGCCAGAAACACGAGAAGCTCTTCGAGGTTTTCTGTCGCACGGATCAGAAATGTATATGCGTGCTATGTACGATGGATGAACATAAACACCATGACACTGTGTCAGCTGCAGCACAGAGGACAGAGAAACAGGTATTTAAAACTAGACACTGATTAAATATTGTTGGCACTCATTTCATACGTGTTTATATCGGCACCCATATTAACAGCTTACAGCATTCACACTGCACACGACAGCAGAAAGGAACACCAGCTGCAAGAAGAGTTTTACTGTTTGTTGAAAAGTCACTGTATCAATCAATACAACATTTCATAAAACAGGCTTTGGTTAAGCAGCATAAAATAATGACGTGAACTATTTACCTGTTTTTTGACAAAATATATACTTTCATCAGTCAAAATACAAGCTCTTCTACACAGCAGAAGCACTGTCATTGTGAAGCTTAACATCTGTGTCAATTTCACTTTTACTATACTTAGACTTACAGTATGAAACATGCCTTAATCCTAATCGTAATTCATGTATGAGTGTAACTGATCATCACTTACAGAGTTTGAACCTACAGCCATTAGTTATCAGTTCCACGTTTACTAGATTCATGTGTTCACATGATGATTTAGTGTCAGTAGTTTTCTGTGACATTCACTATCATGTGTTTGTCCTGCAGAAGCAGCTTAAAGAGATACAGAAGACATTCCAGCAGAGAATCCAGCATAAAGAGAAAGATCTTCAGCAGCTGAGAGAGGCTGTGGAGTCTCATAAGGTGAGTCTGGAGAAGAAGAGAAGTTTGTCTCAGTCTCAGTTCAAACTTTCCTCTTTCAGTCCCACTGAAGCCTGAATCACCATGTGTCCTAACAGCTCTCTGAACAGACAGCAGCGGAGGACAGTGAGAGGATCTTTACTGAGCTTATCCGCTCAGCCATTGAGAAAAACCACTCTGAACTGATACGGCTGATCAGAGATAAGGAAAAGGCTGCAGTGAGTCAAGCTGAAGAACAACGGGAGCGACTGGAGCAGGAGATCAATGATCTGAGGAGGGGAGACACTGAGCTGGAGCTGATTTCCCACACACAGGATCACATCCAGTTCCTGCAGGTAACAACAGGATCATAGTGGACGAGAGGTCCACTGCAGTCTCTAAACGCTCTAAAGTTATAAATAATTGTCAATCTAATTAAGCTGCTTTTCCTAAGGAAATCTACTCAACCCTACAATGAGATTCCATTGATGTGCTTGAGCTGTTAGATGGACATTTATGTTCTTAGCAGATGTTTTATCATCCAAACTATTTCCTAGAAAGTTCACATATAGTGTAAGTGGAAAATATTAGAATCTGTAGCTCTAATGTGATATAATGAATATGAGAAGAATGAAGCTAATGCTGTAAAAGTGCCGGATTGAGGTGATTCACTAAAGATCAGTCAAGACAACGTGCGCTGCACACATCTGATGTTGGTGCAGGTTATTGGATGAATATGGAGCTGATGAGTTTTAATTTCTGTTTTCTGTAGAGTCTCCAGTCTCTCCCTGCACCTTCTGAATTTACAAACATAAATGACAATCCCTTCATTTCTCTCCTCTCTTCTGATGACCCAAGAGAAACTGTTGATCAGCTGAGAGACAAACTGGAGGATTTCTGCAAAGAGGAGCTCAAAAAGATCTCAGACAGAGGTAAAGTCCTGGAAATTCATCTGCTCTCAGAAACAAGTCCATTATCAACTCATATCATGGTGAACATCATATTAGAAATGTCTTAGGAATGAATGCCGGATCAAGAGATTCACACTGTTCATGTCTGTTTATTTCCACAGTCAGATTCACCAACACTGTTCCCAGAACCAGGAACGACTTCCTACAATGTAAGTCAGTAAGGAAACAAGCGGAGAAACTCACTGAGTGTGTTGATTTTCTTTCTGTAGAAGGCAAAAAAGAGTTTTATACAGTAATGGATGATGTACATGATGATTTGCACAGGATATCTGGTTGTCTGTACTGAGACAATGATGATACAGTGAGCATGAAGAGTTCAGCTACATGAAAAGATCAAACAGATTCATAATTCCTGATTCTGATGTGTTTTTTTCTCCATCAGATTCCAATCAGCTCACTCTGGATCTGAACACAGTGAATAAATGGCTCCTTCTGTCTGAGAACAACAGAGTGATCACTAACACTGACACAGAGCAGTTGTATCCTGATCATCAAGACAGATTTGATGTGTATCCTCAGGTGTTGTGTAGAGAGAGTGTGTGTGGACGCTGTTACTGGGAGCTGGTGTGGACTGAATGTGTGTGTATATCAGTGTCATATAAGAGCATCAGCAGGAAGGGACTGGGTAATGATCGTGTATTTGGATTTAATGATGAGTCCTGGAGTTTGTTCTGCTCTCCCTCCAGATACTCATTCAGACACAGCAACAAATGGACTGATCTCCCTATAAAGTCCATCAGCAGTAGAATAGGAGTGTATGTAGATCACAGTGCAGGAACTCTGTCCTTCTACAGTGTTTCTGACAAAATGAGCCTCATCCACACAGTCCAGACTACATTTACTCAACCGCTCTACGCTGGGTTTACTGTTTTTTCTGGATCAAAAGCAAAACTGATTTGATTAAGGAAAATCCAGTCTTCTTCATTCTGATTATTGATATTACTTTACAGTAAGCTTTCATTTGTTAACATTCATTCACTACATCAGTTAACATGAACTAACAATGAAATGAATTATTGCAAATTAAACATTGTAACTGTGCAACTTTGTAGCAGTAGCTTTGTTTTAGTTCTGTTGGTATTAAATATTTATTGTAAAATGTTCTAGAAGTCGTATGTATCAAGTTCCTTTGTATATTTGTATTAGGGGAGTGCGGGGCACAACCTAACACTTTTTGAATCTCTCAGTTTGTGTAAATCCACATGGGGTTCAGAGTATAATTTTTTTACACACTTAGAGTATAACAGAGTATAACGTTATTTTCACACGTCTAGTACAAATAGCTTTGTTTCATAATTCCAGTGTGTACGTTTTTTGTTATTTACCTCGAAAAAAAGAAAGGAAGTGAAAAGTAACAACATGCCCCGTAGGTGGGGTACATAGTAACATGTGAGGGGCACGTTGTAACATGGCCATATGACAGCTTAAAATGTTGTCTGATCAAATGAAAAAATATACACGACAAACTAAAATATTTTGTCAATAAAATAAAATGCTAACATTTTTTCAAATAAAATAATGGCGTTTTTTAAGAATTAAAAAAAAAAAGGTTCACAACGAACACATTGCAACCATGTGTGGGACTGCTATGATCGCAAAATACAGCTATACAGTATAGTTGAAAACAATGTTTAGATGAAACACATTCAGACATTCAGAAAAACCATTCTCTCCCTCCAAACACAGCTCTCATAGAACACAAGACACATAAACGAGCCAAAATGCTTTACATTTCTTTAAATAATTATTTTTTTAACATCTAACATCGATTGTCAGTCTTTATTCACCTGTTTCTTGTGGTTTCTTTTTAAAATCCATTAAAGTAAATAGTGAAAACTACATTGAATAGTTGAACATACAGATAATTGAAATTACCTTACTCTCAGACCCAAGGTGCAAACAGATAATATTAAATACAAAAGGTAGAATTTTAAAATTACGAGTAAGTACAGATAAATACAAAAATTTACATGTAATAGTAACACCACAACACAACAACAACAACAACAACAACAATATACAAGTAAGGGCACATGTGCAAAACCAATGTGGAAACATTGTGTGTGGAAATATCTCACACAAACATGAAGAAGCTCAGAGACTCCAGTGCAAAATCATCTCAACTCCCATGATGCCTTCTGGCATTCACAACCAGATCTTCAACTTTGAGTTTCATAAAGTCAAACCAACAGAAACAAACAAGGTAAATCCAGATGCCACATCAGAGCCTATGAAATCGCAGAGGGGCGGGTGGGCGTCAGCTTGCTCAGAACTGTGGGATACAGAAACATCTTTTGGTGAAAGGATTACAGGTAATAATGCTGTAAATAATGTTCAGTTCTTGCAGAGACTGTTTTTTTCACATCAAAAGAGCTCAATATGTCATCAGGACCCATGGGTATTAATTGTGTTTCCTGATATGCTTTTTTGAGTCTCAAAGTGACGGCAGCCATTGACTTGCATTTTATGAATCAACAGTGATCTCACCTGAAAATCACGACACCTCACCTCTGTATCCGCAGAGTGCCGGGCTGCTTAGCAAACATATCTAATAAGAGCGTGATGGTTTTGTGTACCTCGTTAATGCCGACACAGCACAGTACTAAGTCTGAAGAGATAGTTGTGAACAACAACAACAACAACAACAACAAAAAAATCACTCACTGCTCTTGACTGAGGAACTGTAACACAGTTGCTTTAATAACAGTGTACAATTTATACAGTAAAGAGTATGTAATTGCTAAATACACCTACTGTACCTGAATAAAGCACAGTTAGTTTTATTTGTATATTAGTATTTGTAATGTGTATCTTTGTCCTTATTTTTTAATAACAAAGATAAAATATAGACAAAAACTTTTATCTTAGTCCATTTTGGCCTAAATGTCTGCCATTCTTTTTTTTATTTTATTTTTTTGTTAACCCACACCTATGGAAAAATGGAAAAATGGAAAAGAAGCAAATAAATATATACAAAATGTTCATACACAGCTTGAGTATCAAGATTGTGTTTGGTTTTAATTCTTTCTTCCATGTTGTATTTTTGGGTAAGAATTGTCACGGTTCATGGGTCTGTGTGTTCATTCCTGTGTGTGTCTGTGTTGTTGTTCACCGGTCTGACTGCTTGTTAGCGTTGCCCAGCAACCCTGGTGCTGGGAGCTAATCAGTACAGCTGCACCTGTTGCTCATTACCATCGCTATATAAGTCTCACTTCTGCTGTGTTTGTTGTCAGATCGTGGTCGCTCATGTCTTGTCGTTGTTTCTCTCCAGTGTTTTTTCGTTCCAGGGTTTACTTGCTTCTACCGTTTGCCTTGCTTATTCTGCCCTGCACGATCTTCAATAAACTTTGTTACACTTGCTATTGGATTTCGAGTCGAGTTTGTGACAAGAATATGAAGCACTTCTTCCATTACTTAGTATTGTTTTATTCCAACATAAGAAAACATATCTGGAATCTGCATCTGAAATAGCATTTAGATGTACATATTTACAGTTGAATCTCAGGGGGGACATGGATGCATTTAAACTGCAGTTACAGATTTGTTTTGTTTTAACATAAAACTTTAAATACTGATATTTGAAATAATTTAAGACATGAAAAAATAGCTGATTTGTTCTGGAACAAAGGCATTTGACTCCCTGCATCCCAATGTGCATACTATCCACCCTATCTGCCCTAAATAGTATTGAAAATGACAACTGTTACGGCCAGAGTGTGTTTTTTGTATTTGTCCACTAGGTGGTGTTGTGCCGTGATTTCGACTTTTCTAGAGCGAGAGTTAGGGACAGGTGTGGAGTGTTACCTGTGATTGGCGTTTAGGCTAAAAGGGGAGATTCAGCGAGCAGTGGTGGCTGTGGACTTTGGGTGCCGTTCGTCTTCCCTCTCCAGTCCTGGATTGTTTTCTTTTGTTTCTGTTTTCCTTATTTAATTTTTGTATTAATTTACTATTTTTGATTAAATGTTCAGTTATTGACCTTAGTTTTATGTGTGGCCTTCCCCTTATTGGAAATGTTCCTCCACCCAGAGCCAGGTGGTTGTAACATTATGGGGGCTCGTCTATAAGTTCAGTAAGTTTGGTAAGATAATTTGGTCGATAAGATAATGGAATGATTTTGATTAATATTTGGTACGTATTCTTTTTTTGGATCGTTTTGGGGAGTGTTTGCGTAAATGCTACACTTGATTTTTTTTTTTTTTTTTGAAGTGAATAATTTTTGGCTGGGACTGGAGAGGAAGAAATTGTCCTGCAGTCAAAGTGCTAAGGCTTTGGCGGCAGACTAAGCCTTTTTGTACATGACCAGAGGTAAGTGAGATTGCGCTTTAATTGCCAAGAAGTGTTAGTGAGACGGGTTAGAATGTCAGAGCCACGTACATCCCCGTGTTAGGCTGTAGAGCGATAACGCTGTTTTTTTGTTTTAGTTTGTTATTTTAGTTTTTTGTTTTTGGTACGTCGGACGCGGGTAGACGGATTAGCCGTTGAGCTGCATGTGGGCGTACCGAAGACTAGGGTTGAGTTATTTAGTTAATGTCTTAGTTAGATACGGGATGGCTCTTAAGTTCTTCTGGCATTATAGTGCTGTTTATTTGGTTTTGGTTTGTTTAATTTGTTTTCCTCTGGTCTGTGCAATTAGAGCGATTTGGTAAAACTGCAATTTTATTTATTTTGGCTTTGAAAAGCGAAATAAGTATACTACATTGAATACCAAAGATGGACAAATTACAAGATTTTTTGGCTGCTCCTACTGTAGAAGGATTGAATGAGCTTACAAAAGAGCAATTATGTAAAGTAGTTGAGCATTTTAACTTTGAGGTAGCGGTAACTAAAAGCACAAAATTAAAAGCCTTGCGTGATCTTGTAAAAGAGAAATTGGTAGAGAGAATGATTTTAACTGTAGACACACAATCTGAAGAAGCGTTGTCACCTGAAAGTACTTCAGCGCCGCTTGTAATGACGGGGGTACAGACCGGGTTAACATTTGAGCAACAATTAGAACTCTTGAATTTGCAAAGTAAGGAACCTGAATTAGATAGACAGCTCGAATTAGAGAAAATGCGAGTTCAAGAAAGAGAGCGTGAACGGCAATTTGAGAAGTTTAAGAGTGAACAAAGAATTCAAGAAGTTAAGTTGGCTCAGGAGGCAGAACGTTTGAAACTAGTTGCCGAAGGCAAAATAGGTAGCATAAGTGTTGATTCCTCTGGTGAGCAGTTGGTCACGAACACAGCTTTAAATATTACAGATATGACTACCCACTAAGCAAAAGTACGTCCAAACGACGTCATTTCAACGTCTTTGTCGGACGTTGAAATGACGTCCCCTGAAGAGCCAGAATGAAAGTTTTTACAACGTCTTTTCATGACGTCTTCTGGACGTCCAATATTGACGTTCACAGGACGTCTCTAGAAGGTTAAAATTTAGTTCAGATCTGGTCATTATGGACGTATTTTCAACATCTTATAAGGTCAACTGCAGTCTCAATTAGATGTCATTTATACTGTTTCTGGACATAATATATACACTTTTAGACTGCATTCAAGTAAAAATCATGTTTATTTTATTATAATTTTTATTTGTACTTGTAAATAAACTTACAGACACAGTGTACAAAAACCATGAAAACAAAAGAAACTTAACTCATTGAACAGTGGATAACAACTGTAACAAATAACATACAAAACATACATCATGTTCACCTATTAACTGTAATGAATGAGTAAAAGTACGTCCAAACGACGTCATTTCAACGTCTTTGTCGGACGTTGAAATGACGTCCCCTGAAGAGCCAGAATGAAAGTTTTTACAACGTCTTTTTATGACGTCGTCTGGACTTCCAATATTGACATTCACAGGACTTCTCTAGAAGGTTAAAATTTAGTTCAGATCTGGTCATTGTGGACGTATTTTCAGTGGATAACAACTGTAACAAATAACATACAAAGCATACATTATGTTCACCTGTTGGAGCTGAACTTGGGGGGAAAAACGTCTAATTCTGACACAAGAGAAGTTGAAAACCTTCTGTACATAATAAAAAATAGTTTAGCAGTTTCAGTGTCATATTAAATAAGTTTGTGATAGGCTTAAATTTTAAATAAATATTGCTTGTAATGAATGACACTGTGTGTATATATATATATAAGGGACGTGACGAGATCTCGTGACGAAATCCTTGTAAAACATTTTGCAGTGTTTACATTAGAGCTGCACGATTAATCCTTAAAATATAGACATCTCAGTTCAAACACCCACGCGATCTTATTCCTGAATGACAACGATTTAGCTATGTCTGTTAGGACTGTTTCACATCGCGAGTGTCAGTGGAGCGTGAGAAGCACGTTTTGTCGCTGCCCTTGTCAATGAATCAGAGGGTCGGGGTAAATGTGAACGCAGAAAGAGCAACACAAACAGACTTTTCAACCACATTATAATCATTATTTCTGTGTGACAGACATTTAAGTAACAGAAGTACTGGGATTAAAGTTTATAGTTTGGGTATAAACACTTATTGTCTACAGTAGCGATCAAAACGAAACTATCTTATATGTATAGTAACGCTTAACCTCTTCCGCCAGGAGGTGGCGACAACTGCCCGTTTAAAAAAAAAGTATGTCATTGAATCATTCATTCAGGAGATTTCAAGTCAAACAAGTCTTAATGAAGTGAGACACTGACTCCCTTCATTGAATGTGTTTTTTTTTTTTTTTTATTATTTTGTTTAAATGAATATGTTTTTAAAAGACTTAAGCAATGAACAATTTGTCAAAACCACTAGTAAATTGTTTTGTTTAGTTTTCTAATCTTTTTTTCTCCAGAATCATGATCTCCAATTTATTAAAAACAACTGGGATTCACAATTTATCCAGAATCATGAAGCTCTTGTTTAAATGTTGTTTATTACTGCATATAATTCCATTAAAATGGAAGTTTAATTTCATAAAGTTCCTACATTTTTTTTTGCATTTTGTCTTTTTCAGTTGAATAAAAGACTATTTTCCCTATATATTTAATCATTGAGGATTTCTTAAGAAAAGTTTCAGATTCTCGTCTCGTCTCATTCTCGTGAACCCAGTCTCGTGTCTCGTCTCGTGGGATAAGTGTCTCGTCACACCCCTAAAATATATATATATATATATATATATATATATATATATTATATATATATATATATATATATATATATATAGCTTCACAATGGTCATTATAACCTCTTTGGTAAACATATGATCAGAAAATACTGACAGACAGATATTTAGTCTTTAGTGAATTTAGTGAAAGTCTATTTTACTACAAGAACACACACTTAACACAAGATACAGTTTTAAAAATCTTACATTATTACATTATTGTGAAGTTACGTGTTTTACTGACTAATTTAGACAATTAAAAGGGATCAACATAAATTTACCTCAGACTGTAACTTCACTGACCACTTTATGCGCAAATTAACCAACAGGGAGATATAAAAATTACAAAAAGTTGAATCTGAAATCGTCATAACACAGAACAAAATACATCTAAAGTGAAATTTAACATTAGATTGACAAAACGACGAATAAAGGTACATTTATATAGCTTACCTTCGGCTTAGCACCAGTGGCGGTTCTAGACAAATTTTACTAGGGGGGCCAAGAAGGGGCCAGTGTTTAACCAGAGGGGCACATTAAAAAATGACAACAAATGATATTTAAAGATTATAAACTTTATTTTACTTTAAAATCATACAAACATTTATTATGTACAAGAGTGAGTGCAGATGAAATTGTTTCGCTTACCTTCGACTCTTGCAACAGGAGAAATGAATCGTAGCTCCTCTATCCAAGAGTAGTTAGTTGTTGCTGCGCTCTCATTCACCGAGCAGCACCACAGTGTTTCGGTGCGCCGCTCTAATTTACCCGTGTAGAACGATGCGTCGCATTAGTTCCGCTTTTGGCGCTCGTGTGTAAAATCTTAATAAATTCATAATTGTTTTATTTGGTCAGCACGGGGGGGCCACAGGGGTGGCCAGGGACATGTCTACAGAGGCACGGGCCTCCCTAGGCCTCCGTGTAGAACCGCCACTGCTTAGCACCCCTCCGTCTCTCAGATGACCGTTAGAGAGCGTTACCGTTTAAATTTAAAAATTGCTGCGTTGCGTTGTGAAGGCTGTTCGTTGGTCAAGTTGGGTCCCATCCTCTGTAGGTTTTATAAAGTGTCCTTAACGTAAAATTAAATAAATTACACGACGGATCTATCGTGGTGGTTATATCTTCAGTCTTTGGTAATACACAACATAGATATATATAGAATGACTAGATGTCTCGTCTGCGTTGCTGGCCAACGGAGTCGAACGTCCGCATATGGCGGACATCTTACCACAGGCTGCTCGCTCACCCAAAATATTGTGTTGATAGTAAAACATGTAATTTTTAAATAGCCATAACGTGCTCAATTGTTAACCGATTTTCAAACGGTTTGATTTATTATAAACGTCAAATATGTAGTTATGACACTGAATACTTTTGAATAATTATCTTATGTTCTAAAAAATAGAATAATGTTCTAGAATAGGTAGACTAAGCCTACAAGATTTCCCTTAACAAATATAACGTACATCAAGAAACGCTGCATGTTGAAATCCCCACCCCGTACAGTGATGACAATAACACACCACAAAGAACTAAAGTCCATATTTCCAAATTGTTAATAAAAATAGTTTTACACATAAAATGGTAGTAAACCAGTTTGTTTAGACATTATAAAGGCACTTTTCAAAGATTTTTGAAGATTTATTAAAATCAATGTTTGGACAGAGGTGTTAGAGACATTTGATGGATTTTTTTTTTTTTTTTTTACATTTTCATTAAAAATTTAGCGAAGTAACGAAGGTGTCCCAGTGGTGCTGGTTCTGGTCCTCATCCGAAAAAGTCTGGCATCTTGTCAGCAATTTCCTGTAGAAATCATAATGTAAGATGTTTTAACAAACCGACCAGACAGGAAATCATGTGTAAATTAAGTTAAATCATGTTTATAATGTGTGTATTATATTGAAAAGAAAGCGTAATTCTGCCTCGCCCCAAATTACTGGGTAGCTAGTAGCCTAGCTAGCCGTGATACACAACTAAACTGCACGATTAAGTTTTTTTTTTTTTTCGAGGAGAAAAGCTGCAATTTCAACATGTTCAAGCATCCAGAAGTATAACCACGTTAATAACGTTTGTAAGAAAACAAACAGTTTGTAAATCTGTCAAGATTTCAGAGAGTTAAGAGTATTAACGTTTGTTCAGGTCACTTACCTTACCTCAGGTTACCTCCGTTTACCTCAGGTTCGACTGATCCCGCCAGAAAGCCAGCCTGTGGTAAGATGGCCGACCTGTGCGGACGCTCTAGACCTCGACGTAACACATCTAGTCATTCTATATATATCTATGATACACAATATCAATATCTTCCGTCTTCGCGGCTGCTTGCGCCATCACGTTAACGTCACTACGTTAATGCCCCTCACGCGTGCGCACGTTTAAAAAGAGATATATTTATTAAATTAAATTTAAATTTATTTATTAAATATATTATTATTATTAAAATATACAATAAACAATAATATTGTGTTAATATTCTGTATTATTAAATATTTAAATCTATTTATCTATTATATTTAAATCTGTTTAAATCTATTTAACTTAAACTTTAACTTAACTTAATCACACATAGATGTAAGCGGCTGTTTCTGTCAATGTCCCAGTGAAAAATACTACACATAAAAAAAAAAAAAAAAATATTTATAATATTAATAAAATAATTAAATGGCTGCGTTATGGTACTGTCATGATGTTTTTATACATATAAATATTACACTGTTTTAACACCTAAATGTTTTATAAAAATACACACGATATTTATATTTTTTTTAAAGTCAGAACTTTGTCATGTTTATTTGCATAAAAAGTTCTTAAGTCGATTTCCTGAACCTGTTCTGCACGTTCTACAGACGTCCAGGAAAACCCCTTCATAGACGTTCAAATTTTGAACTGCATATCTACGTCCAAGGGACGTCGTAGTCCGACGTCCAGATACCGTACTGGATTTGCACGTCGTGTAGAAGTAGAAATATGGTCCTGGACCGACCGACGCAATATAGACATGATCTGCACGTCGGGCGGACGTCTCATGTTTGTTGGGTAAGTTGTTGCCAAAATTTAACGAGAAAAATGTGGACACTTTCTTTACTTTGTTTGAAAGTGTTGCTGAAGATCGAGGTTGGAATGATGCCAAACGTACTCTCTTATTACAAAGCGTTCTGGAGGGTAAAGCTCAAGATGTATTTATTTCACTCTCACCAGTAGATCGAAGGGATTATAAAATCGTTAAAGAGACAATTTTAAAAGCTTAGGAACTTGTCCCCGAAGCTTAACGTCGCCGATTTAGGGGTTGGAGAAAGGGAGAAAGACAAACTCATGTGGAAGTTGCGCGAGAGCTTACAAATCACTTTAATCGTTGGTGCACTTCGTTGGGAGTAAGTTCTTTTGATAGTCTTTGCGATCTGGTGATTTTGGAACAGTTTAAAAATATTATTCCCGAACGGATTGCGACCTACATAAATGAACAAAAGGTGAAAACAGCGGCTGAAGCGGCCGTTTTAGCGGACGAGTTTGTGTTGATTCACAAAAATTCCAGTGGTTATCAAAAAGAGCGCAATTATGACAATTTAGATCGGTCAATGTCAAATGTTGTGTGTAGGCCTAAAAAGGTCGATCCAAACTCCTCTTGTAGGTATTGCCTGGAAAAGGGCCACTGGAAAAAAGAATGCCCAGTGTTGAGAGGCAAATTTAAGTCTTCTACTAAAGCGGTCGGACTTGCGTCAATTTATTCTTGTAACGAACGATCGTGTATCGGGGAAATTTCTGTGGGAAAACAAAATGCAGATGAGTATGTGGGAAATCAGACAGATTATAGTCCTTTTATTACAATGGGATTTGTTTCCTTGGTTAATTGTCCGGGTAAGGTATCTGTCAAAATTCTGCGCGACACGGGGTCTTCAGAATCTTTTATTTTAGACTCAAAATTAAAATTCTCTTCTGAATCTAGTACTGGGAATAGTGTTCTGATCCAAGGAATTGGGTTAGAAATATTTTCTGCTCCCTTACATAAAATTCAGTTGGAGTCTGACCTGGTAAATGGAGAGGTTGAGATTGCGTTACGACCTTCGTTACCTGTGAAAGGTGTAGATTTGATTTTGGGAAATAATTTGGCTGGAAACCGCGTGTGGCGTGCTGTGACATCCCCTGTTGTGAAAGAAATTCCAACTTTGTCTGCGGACTCTGACGTGAGTGCCAGAGATTTCCCTGATGTTTTCGTCTCTTGCGCGGTAACTCGAGCGACGAGTGCAAAAATAAATGTGACCCAGGATAAAGATGAATTCGAAAACCTTTCTTTTGATCCGTTAGCCAATTTGTCTTTGCTTCCTCCTTCGATTTCCCGTGATGAGCTAATTGAGGCTCAAGGAAAAGATGCCGGATTAACAACTTTATTTGCGGCCGTTCAGTCTAATGATGACATTGAAAATGCAGCTTCTGGTTATTTTATAAAAGATGGCGTTTTGGTTCGTAAGTGGACACCGTGTAGTGATCATGCTTTGGGTGAACCCATATTTCAGATCGTTATTCCAGAGGCATTACGCGGTTTGGTGCTAAAAACTGCACATGGCGATGTAGCTGGACACTTGGGGGTTAAAAAGACCTACCACAGCGTAATGCGCTATTTTTTTTTGGCCTCGACTTAAAAAAGATGTGGCGAGTTTTATTAAGACATGTCACACATGCCAAATAGTAGGCAAACCAAATGAGGTATTATCCCCTGCACCTTTGTATCCCATTCCTGTCGTGAGTACTCCTTTTGAGCATTTAACTGTTGATTGTGTGGGCCCGCTAAGTCCGTCTAAAGCTGGTTCTACTTATCTATTAACAGTAATGTGTCAGGCGACTCGTTACCCCGCTGCTTATCCTTTACGAAAGATCACCACTAGGGCAGTTGTGAAAGCGCTGTCCCAGTTTATTTCAGTGTTTGGTATTCCAAAGATTATCCAAACTGATAGAGGAACTAATTTCACGTCCCGCATGTTTGCTCAGGTGTTACAACAACTGCGTGTGAACCATCATAAGAGTACTTCATATCATCCGGAAAGTCAGGGAAATCTTGAACGTTTTCACCAAACACTAAAGCAGTTGTTGAAAGCATACTGTAATGAATTGAATAAGGATTGGGAAGAAGGGCTCCCCTGGTTGATGTTGGCAGCGCGCGAAGTTGTTCAGGAGAGTCTAGGTTTTAGCCCTAATGATTTGGTGTTTGGTCATAAAGTAAGAGGTCCGCTGGCACTTTTGATGAATGATGCTATTGAAACTGAAACACCAGTTAATCTTTTGGACTATGTAAATGGTTTTCGATGTCGGTTATATTTGGCAGGTAAACTAGCCCATGAAAACCTATGCAAAGCCCAGTTGAAAATGAAGACCTGGTTTGATCGTCGGTCTGAGCGCCGCGAATTTAGTCCCGGAGATCAAGTTTTAATGTTGTTACCGGTTACCGGATCGTCTTTTTTAGCGAGATTTACTGGACCTTATAGTGTTCTTAAACGGGTATCGGATCAAAATTATATCGTTTCGACTCCAGATAGGAGGAAAGCTACCCAACTTTGTCACGTGAATTTGTTAAAACCTTATTTTTGTCGTGCACATGAGAATGCTGTTTCTGGTACTGAAATCAAACCAGCGGCTTTGGTTACAGAGGTGAGTACTTTCTCTTCGGGTACAGCTACAGTTAGTACCGAAGACGAGAAAGTTCCATCTGACTGTATTATTCAACCTCGACTTCTTAATTCAGAGCAGCTGACTAAGTTGGATGTTATGTTGGCACATTTGTCTAAACAAGATTGTCAACAATTGATTGGTTTGATAACTGATTTTCCTTCACTTTTTTCAGATACTCCTTCGTGCACTGATTTGATACATCATGATATCGATGTTGGAAATTCCTTGCCAGTTCAACAGAGATTTTATCGTGTCTCTCCTGATAAGCAGGAAATTTTGGAGGCTGAGGTTAAGTATTTGTTAAATGCTGGCCTTGCGAAGCCATCTTGTTCAAGTTGGGCGTCATCTTGTATTCTGGTTGCGAAGCCAGATAAGACTTTTAGGTTTTGCACTGATTACAGAAAATTAAATAGTGTTACCAAGCCTGACTTGTTTCCGCTCCCACGAGTGGAAGACTGCGTAGATTCTGTGGGTTCGGCTAAGTTTGTAACCAAGATCGATCTTCTGAAGGGGTATTACCAAGTTCCGTTAACTCCCCGAGCACAAGAAGTTTCTGCATTTATTACTCCATCTGGGCTGTACTCTTACAACGTAATGAGCTTCGGGTTACGAAATGCTCCGGCTACCTTCCAGCGCCTGATGAATCGAGTGGTCGCAGGGCTGGAAGGGTGTGCCGTGTATTTAGATGATGTTGTGGTGTATAGTCAGACGTGGGATGAACACCTTCGTCGTTTGCGTGCTTTGTTTGTTCGTCTTGCCAAAGCCAAATTAACCATCAATCTAGCGAAATGCGAGTTTGTAAAAGCTACGGTAACTTATTTGGGAAAAGTAGTGGGACAGGGGGAGGTGCGTTTGATACGGGATAAGGTGCGCGCTGTTGATCGATTCCCCGCTCCTAGTACTAAAAAGGAGCTGATGAGATTTTTGGGGATGATTGGATATTATCGCAGTTTTTGCGCAAATTTTTCAACTGTAGTTGCTCCACTAACCGATTTGTTGAAATCCAAACGAAAGTTTGAGTGGACTGCAAACTGCCAGCGGGCGTTTGATAATGCGAAACTTCTGTTGAGTACTGCCCCTGTTTTAGTTGCGCCGCGGTGGGATAGAGCGTTTCAGATTCAAGTCGATGCAAGTCGAGTGGGCGCAGGAGCTGTGTTATTACAAAAAGATGACGATGGAGTTGACCGGCCAGTTAGTTTCTTTTCGAAGAAGTTTAATTCGTATCAACTTAATTATTCTACAATTGAAAAGGAAACATTGGCTTTGGTGTGGGCATTGCAGCACTTTGATGTGTATATAGGAGGGGGTTCAATGCCTGTAGTTGTTTTCAGATCACAATCCGCTTACATTTTTGCAATCGTTGCGAAGCCCTAACCAACGACTTATTCGTTGGGCTCTCTTGTTACAGCCATACAGTTTAGACATTCGCCATATTCGAGGGCGGGATAATGTTATGGCGGATGCTTTGTCTCGTTCTCCTGCTGATTGAATAAAAACTGTTGTTAAAAATTATTTGCCCTTTCTTTAAGTTTTGGTGTTTTCAAGGCGCCTGAAGATACCGAAAATGGAGTTTGGGTAGGTGATGAGATGAGAGGGGGGGGTAAGTGACATTTGTACGGGAGTCCTTAAATTTGTATTGCCGTTGTAAACATGTTTTATTGTGTATGTAATATTTCTGTTTTTGTTTAGTTTTGTTTATTATTATTATTATTATTATTATTATTATTATTTGTGTTTACAGAGTTCCCTTTTTTTTGGGGACCTCTGTTTTAAGAGGGGAGGTGTTACGGCCAGAGTGTGTTTTTTGTATTTGTCCACTAGGTGGTGTTGTGCCGTGATTTCGACTTTTCTAGAGCGAGAGTTGGGGACAGGTGTGGAGTGTTACCTGTGATTGGCGTTTAGGCTAAAAGGGGAGATTCAGCGAGCAGTGGTGGCTGTGGACTTTGGGTGCCGTTCGTCTTCCCTCTCCAGTCCTGGATTGTTTTCTTTTGTTTCTGTTTTCCTTATTTAATTTTTGTATTAATTTACTATTTTTGATTAAATGTTCAGTTATTGACCTTAGTTTTATGTGTGGCCTTCCCCTTATTGGAAATGTTCCTCCACCCAGAGCCAGGTGGTTGTAACACTACTATCACACATAATTTAGGATGGATAGTATGCACATTGGGATGCAGGCACAATGTTAATGAGTAAATCACTGAATCAATTTTATCAACCGAACCGTGTATTCATTCAATAAGTAAACACCATCCATTGTTTAGAGACGCAAAACTAAAGTTTTTGCTTTACTAAACTTCTGCAGAAAAACGGGACTCTTTGTGCGATATAGATTAACTATGTTAAATGATATAAATATAGAAAGCATACAGAAACATTTTTTGCCATCTACAATTTAGAATGCCTGGAATTTTGACTTTACTTTTCCACATTACAGTTTCAATCAAAAAACCAGACACTACATTGGTCCAATATCACTCCCCATCTACCTAGTAATGCCAGAATTTTAGATTGATATCCCTGTATGTGTCAATTTCAATGAATCACTGTGTCCTTACCTTAAACGTAAATGTCTGCATTGCTGTGCTATCTGTGGTGATAGTCATTGCAGGTTCAAAGCGTCTCCAGCCCAGTCTTCGAAAAGATGAATAAACATCCTATAAACATCTTTCTATGTCTGTCAACGTCCATAAACGTTCTAAGAATGTATTCTCTCTTCCTAAAAGATGTTTTGTTGACCCTTGATTCCACTTTATATTAGGTGGCCTTAACAACTATCTCTTGTACTTAAATGACACATACTGCATGTTCAATCTGTAGTTATAATAGTGTACCTACATATGTAAGTTGTAAGTAAACTTTTGTAAGTATACCATAATTGCAATATTGTAACTTCAGTTGTAGCTACTCTGCAGTTTCTATGAAACTTTTTTATCCCACAGATGTATGTTTTTTTTTACAAGTGTAAAGCATTACTGTTCATGCCTACCACAATGTGCTTAATATATTTATTATTCAAACCATTTAGTATAGATGCAACAAATATTTTCAGAATGCACCAGAATACACCAATGTAGATTCAGTCATTTCACTGAACACATTACAGCTACTCAGGAAGTTTGATTTTGTTGTGCACCTCACATGCTCATCCTCAGTGTAAGTACACATTCCTGTGCATCAACAATGGTTCCACACTTTATTTTAAGTAGTCAGTTTTTGTGTATTTTCAGTGTAAGAACACATTAGTTCCTGGGCATCAATGATGGTTCCAAACTTTATAACATTTGTGACGTAAGCTTTATTAGTTGACATGAGTTAACAGTGAACACTTCATCATAGCTTAGTTAATGTTTAATTATTAAGCATAGTTAATACCATTATGCAGGTTAGCATTTGCAATTCAATTTTTGTATGATTCAGCAAAGTATGGGAACACATACTCGGAATTTGTGCTCTAAATTTAACGCATCTAAGTACACACACACACACACACAATTTCAGCAGCTTGAAATTTCATGACATTTACATAATTTATTCTATTATGGATTAGTGATTAAAATATTAAGCTGTAACCTAAAAATGAAAATGTATTCCACAGTTAACGACAAATAAATGAATCATGCATCTCAAAGCATTAAGGATCTCTCTATACAGTCTGTTAGTTTCACTGATGATCTTTCATGAACACTAAACCCAGGATAGAGCGGCTGAGTGAATGTAGTCTGGACTGTGTGGATGAGGCTCATTGTGTCAGAGAAGCTGTAGAAGGACAGAGTTCCTGCACTGTGATCCACAAACACTCCTATTCTACTGCTGATGGACTTCACAGTGAGATCAGTCTTTATGTTATTGTGTATGAATGAGTATCTGGAGGAAGAGCAGAACAAACTCCAGGACTGATTATTATATCCAAACCCACACTCCTTACCCCACCCCTTCCTGCTGATGCTCTTATATGACACTGATATACACACACCCTTATTTCCACTCCACTCCAGCTCCCAGTAACAGCGTCCACACACAATCTCTCTACACAACACCTGATACCAATAATCAAATCTATCTGGATGACAAGGATAACGCTGTTTTTTTTGTGTGAAAGTAATCACTCTGTTGCTCTCAGACAGACGGAGCCATTTATTCACTGTGTTCAGATCCAGAGTGAGCTGAAGGGAATCTGATGAAGAAAAAACACATCAGAATCAGGAATTATGAATCTGTTTGATCTTTTCATGCCGCTGAACTCTTCATGTTCAGTGTATTATCAGTACAAATGACCAGATATCCTGTGCAAATAATCATTTACAACATCAATTATAAAACTCTTCTTTCACCTTCTACAGCAAGAACATGAACACACAGTGAGTTTTTCTGCCTTTTTTCTTGACTTACATTGTAGGAAGTCATTCCTGCTCCTGGGAACAACGTTGCTTAATGTGACTGTGGAAATCAACAGACATGAATAGTGTTAAACTCTTGATCCTGCATTCGTTCCTAAGACATTTCTAATATGATGTTCTCCATGGTACGAGATGATGGTGGAGTAGAGGAATCTCCACGGCCCTCATTTATCAACAGTGCATACGCACAGATGTGTGCGTAATAAGTCCGTACAGTTTCACACAAAGTGTGAGATCTACCAACTTGTACTTATATACAGGAATGTGTGTAAATATCAGGACTAATTATAGAACCTTTTCTACGCACTGTTGATAAATGAGGCCCCAGGACTTTACCTCTGTATGAGATCTTCTTGAGCTCCTCTTTGCAGAAATCCTCCAGTTTGTCTCTCAGCTGATGGGCAGATTCTTTCAGACCATCAGAAGTGAAGAGAGAAATGACTTGATCTGCATTTTTGTCTGTAGATTCAGCAGGTGCTGAAAGAGACTGGAAAGTCTACAGAAAAAAGTAATCAAAACTCTTAATCTCCACACTTCACCCAGTAACTTGCATCAACATCAGCTTCATTCTTCTCATATTCATTATATCGCATTAAAGATTCTAGTGTTTGCCACTTACACTATATAGGCCTATGTGAACATTCTAGGAAACAGTTTGGATCATAGGTCTTCAACCCTGCTCTTGGGGACCCACTGTCCTGCAGAGCTTAGCTCCAACCCTAATCAAACACACCTGAACCAGCTAATCAAGGTCTTCAAGATCACTTAACAAGTCACAGGCCAGAGGTGCTAAAGTAGGTTGGAAATAAACTTTGCAGGACAGTGGGTCCCCAGAAACATGGTTAAAGACCTATGGTTTGGATGATAGAACATCTTCTCAGAACACAAATGTCAATCTAACAGCTTAAACAGATCAATTGAGTCTCATTGTAGGGTTGAGTAGATTCGCTCAGGAAAAGCAGCAGAAAAGGCTATGATTAGATTGACCATTATTTATAAATTTGAAGTGGTTAGAGACATTGAAACTTCACAAGGACTCATGAGAGTCTGACTGATGATAATGTAATATCACACTGATGAAATGCTTCTCTGTGAGTCTCCTGTCACAGCAGGATCTTGCTCAAGTTTACTATTATCCTGTTCTTCTAGATTTCTGTTACCTGCAGGAACTGTATGTGATCCTGTGTGTGTGAAATCTGCTCCAGCTCAGTGTCTCCCCTCCTCAGATCATTGACCTCCTGCTCCAGTCGCTCCAGTCGTCCTTTAGCTCGACTCACTGCAGCATTTTCCTGATCTCTGATCAGCTGTATCAGTTCAGACTGGCTTTTCTCAATGACTGAATGGATGAGCTCAGTAAAGGTCCTCTCACTGTCCTGCCCTGCTGTCTGTGCAGAGTGCAGTTAGGACACACAGTGGGACTAAAAAAGGAGAGTTTAAACTGAAACTGGACAAACTTCTCTTCCTCTCCAAACTTACCTTATGAGATTCCACAGCCTCTCTCAGCTGCTGAAGATTTTTCTCTTTCTGCTGGATTCTCTGCTGGAGCGTATTATGCATCTCCTTCAACTGGTGCTAGAAAACAAATGGATAATATCACATCATGGAAAACTACACTGGGGGAAAAAAAATGTTGTTTCAACTTAAAATAATTTGTTACCCTGCTGACTTAAAATGTGTAGTTTAGTCAACTAAAATATTCGTATGATCGAAGCGTATGATCACACTGGTGTGATTAGAACATTCTGTGAATCACGTGATCAACCTCTGAATTCAAAATCTGCTGGCTGGCACAGAGCCAGATGGGAAACGCTGAGCGGTTGTCATATTATCACAGCTGTTCAGTGTTTTCAACCATATAATGCTTATTTTAGGTTCCAGACATTTAAATACACATAAGTACTAGCAAAACGATGCATTTATAGTTTGCAAAATACACGCCAATGTCTATGGAAGCGGCAATTATGATCCTTACAAATATAATCTGACAATGTTTTACTGATATCATATACACATTGAGTAGGTAACTATAAAGTTTACTCTGCTCTTCTCCCAGCTCACCGGAGACTTACTTTAATGACAGAATAGAATATTTTAAACTCATGTATGAAAGTGTTAAATTAACATTAAGTAACTTAAATTAACGGTGGAATATTTCACTCCATTATTTTGTTGTTTAATCAAAGTGTATTTTAACAAAGACTGTGCTGATAAAAGTTTATGGAACATTTCAGCTGCTGATAATCTCTGCTGTTATGTGCAGTGTGAATGCTGTAGGCTGTTAATATGAATGCTGATATAAACACATACAAAATGAATCTCAGCCAGCAATATTTCATCTGTATCTAGTTTTAAATACCTGTTTCTCTGTCCTCTGTGCTGCAGCTGACACAGTGTCATGGTTTTTATGTTCATCCATTGTACACAGGACACATATACATTTCTGATCAGTGCGACAGAAAACCTCAAGGAGCTTCTCATGTTTTTGGCAGATCATCTCCCGCAGTGGACCAGTGGCATCAGTCAAATTGTGTCTCTTTCCTTGAAACCAACTCTCATGTTGTTCGAGGTGATGCTGACAGTAAGAGTTCAGACACATCAGACAGGACTTGACGGCTTTGGATTTTCTTCCAGTACAAACGTCACACTGCACATCTCCAGCTCCAGCGTCACAGTCAGAAGGATGTTTTCCCTTCTTCAGTTTCTCCACCACTTCAGCTAGCATGGTGTTTTTAGCTAAAGCAGGTCTTGGACTGAAGGTCTGTCTGCACTGAGGGCAGCTAAAGACTCTCATCTGATTCTCCTGATCCCAGCACCCTGTAATACAGCTCTCACAGTAACTGTGTCCACATTGGATGGTCACTGGATCCTTCAGGAGATCCTGACAAACTGAACACAAGAACTCATCCCGAAAAACTCTGGCTCCTGCCATGAATACAGAGACACGAATACAGAACAGCTCAATTATACTTCAGTTTCACTTTCCCTTAACACACGTGTTTCCTGTTTCCTGGTTCTGTGTTCTGTTGAGGTACGCAGTGTTGGGGAGTAACTAGTTACATGTAACTTAATTATGTGTGTAATTAAATTACAGTTACTTATGAAAATGTTAATGATTACGAAGTGCATTACATATGATTTTTGCTCTAAAATATGCGACACCAATGTTTCAGGAGTTCAGGACACAGAATAAGACACATATTTATTTGATAATGCTTTATTTCTTATTTGGGTTGTTGTATATGCTTCATTTTTTAAGATTAACTGTTTTTTTTTTTTTTTTTAAAAGGCATTGGTAAATATCAGTGTTTCCCGTCATAGATAGGCAAAGATTTGATTTCAATTCTTCACATTATAGGTACTTTCCAAATTGTGAAGGCTACTTATGCACTAGTCTATAAAACTTTGTAGTATAAATAGTGTGAGTAGTGTGTTCACACTGAAAATTCCAAAAATAAAAAAATAAAATAAAACTTTAAACACCTGGATGATGTACTTAAACACCACACACACAGAACACTTGCACTAAACTGTCGCAGCTTTAATTACGTAGCGAATTGAGAGGGGCAATCAGACTCTGTTTATGAATGACAAAATAACCTTATATAATTCATACACTACATGCTTCAGTACAGTGTATAAGTGCACAGTGTATAGTGCGTCATTTGGTACACAGTTTATGATAATTTAGTGGTTTCCACTAAATGTGCTGGAGTGGTTTATACCTTGTATTATAAAAGAAAAAGGTGAACAATTAGAATATTAAACAAACAAACAAACAAACAAAAAAAACCCTGAAAACTCGCATTTACAACAGGACATATCATGGTATCGGCATCTGCGTAAGGGGTGTGTTATTGTCTCTAGCTGCTCTCTGATTGGCTGGTGATGCATGGCCCCACCCCAGCTGGAGTTTGACAGTGTCAACAGGGCTGCTGATTCTACTTTTACTTTCTCTCCTCAGAACTCCTTCATCTCAGTCAGCAGCTATACTTTGCTTGTTTGTTTGTTAATTTTGGTTTATTGATGTTAAGGAAAAATCTCAGTATAATAGATCAGAAGTAATAACACTGCTTGTTCAATATGATAAACATGACACTTAAAGTGCTTGCTATTTAATGCCATACGAAATACGTATTTGTCATCACTTTTGTACTTTAATACAAATGTGCATTTTAGATTTTATATCCACATGATCTTAGATTAATAAAGCCTGGTACACCATCATTATAGAGGAGATGATTCTCAACCATATTTACTACTGCCTTCATCACATCTTCTATTGCTTTTACCACAGGCTGCCAGAGGATGAAACGTTGTGTTTCCCTCTCCATTACAGTGACTCTTCCACTAAAACCACTCAGAAGGTTTACAGATCTCCTGGCTATGTTTTGAATATTTCCTGTGTCCTCTAGATGCTTTTGAACCTCTTTAATCTCTACCTCAATCCCCTTCAGAGCCTCACTGGTCTGCTCAATTTCAGTCTGTGTCCTAGAGATTATACCCTCATAATGAAAAACTTTTTCATTGCAGTTCCTCACTTGAGACTCACAGTATTGTTTGTAACATTGAGCATCTCCCAAGGTATTTGAAGCTTCTTCGAATCCCCACTCTCCCTCACTCATAATTATTGGACTTAGAGGGCAACAGAAATCTCTTGAAAACTCATCAGTTTTAATTGCATAACTTCAAAAATTGTTACAATTCAGGGTGATGGTAAGAGTAGTGTAATTCTCACCAGCGATCCACCCAAAAATTGGTATTGCAAGCAGTACTGTACCTGCAGTTGCTAAATCTTTACATGAATTCATTCTGTCTTGATGTGCTCTTATGGCATAATTTGCTGATTCTACACTTCTTTCAGCCCACTCCAAAACCACTTTGGAGTACTCTAATGACTCCTCAGCAGACTTCTTCTTTATGCGGAAATTATCCAGACTTTTCTCTTTTTTCTGTTGTTCAACATTTTGTTTCTCTCTAATAAGTTGATCCATGCATTTATCCAAATATTCTTAATTATTGTCACTGCTCAGCATCCTCAATATGCTTCCTAATTTGGTTGTAATTGGAGCATGTGTCAGTGGTAGGACTAACATGAGCTTTCTTGAGGGACACACAGATGTTGCAGATGGCAACAATTCCCTCATTTAGAGGCCTAGAAACCACCTCCTTAGACTACACATTCTTCACATTGCAGGTACTAGGGTTAGAGGAAGCAAACATATTAAAGTAATAGTACACCCAGTATGAAAAAAATGGCCCCAAAGCCTTTATGGATAATGCAGCATTTGAAAATAACCAAACCATGGCTAATTTGTTTGTGTGCATTGGCGCTCTTATTCTGAGCCCATACTGCTTATTCCATTGTTTAAAATGGCTGAATGAATGTGAGGTAACTGCCTTATTTAACAATGTTAAACTTAAATATGTTTTAATAATAACACACTGACAGTGGCATCTATTGAATACTCATATTTTGGCATTAGACTACATACAGACAAATGATGACAGACTAGGACACAGAATAGTGACATTTAAAAAACATATTTAATAAAGATAAATAAAGGTTCATTATTGTCACGGGTGTCGTGTGCAGGAATGAGGAGGAGGAACGAGGAGATCCGAAACATACACTTTATTAAATAATCCACAACTGCAGGAACGCAATGCCACTGCAAAAGACTAGGAGACAATACAGACTTAGAATGACAATACAAGAACCGACAAACCAATGGGGAACAGAACCAAACTTATATACACAGACTAATCAGAGGGAGACAGGTGTGAACGATTAAACAATGACGTAATTCAAGACGGAACAGGAAAGACCAAATAAGGGCATACATGGGGAAAACCAAAG